>JANAVB010037618.1:3407924-3702188 GCA_029216955.1 Iris pallida
AAGAGTAAATTAGTTATTTTTATTTTCAGTATTTGTTAGATGTATTTTCTATTTCTAGTTAGGGTTTGTGATGTCATTTCACATGCTTTATAATCTTATAAATATTGGTCAAGTGTCCTAATAAATTTTTAATCTCATTCTAGCACATTGTAGCCCCCATTTTCAACATGGTATCATAGCCTAGGTTTTCTTCCTAAGGTCTATTTTCTCCTCTTCTTCAACCTCTCCCACATGATGACTTCCTTGACGATTGGGTTCTTTCGTTCAACATCTCGGAGTGTGTCCTTCCTCTCGGTGTTTAGTTTATGGTGTTCAATGCTCTCGTGTGCAATTTTCATACTTTATGGTTACTTCTTCTTTAGCAATGCCTGTGCCGCATCTTCAACGACTACTTCGGACACATTAATTTGGTTATTTTTTTCTTTCAGGATTTCTTCTATTGCGAAGCTTCTACTTTTTTATAGTTTATTTCCGGGATTTCTTCGCTATGTGACACCACGGTCTCTTCAGGATGATTCCTTCGGAGATTTATCGTCTTTCCAAGCCTCTCATATTTTAGATATTTATTTCGGGATTTCTCGCTTTTTCGAACCCCGATATATTTCAGATATTTCTTCAGGAATTTCTCGCTTTTCAAAGTTCGGTCCTACTTGAGATGTTTCTTTCGGGATTCCTCGTTCAAAGTCCCGATCTACTTTGGATTGATTTATTCTGGGATTTCTTCTGCTGTGAAGCCATGTCTCTCTTTTGACTTATTTCAGAATTTTTTTTCATTTGTGTACCACGGCATTCTATGCATCATTTCTAGGTTTTTTTCAGTTTCGGAGCCCCAACCTTTCTCAAATGGTCTATTGTGGAATTTTTTCAGTCACGAAGCCCAACCTCCTTTTTTCATATGGTATCAAGTTTGTCTCTTTCTCGCTCTCCAAAATGGACTTGCTTTCACCAAGTTCAAACGTGTTAAAGAATAAATTAGTTATTTTTTATTTTCAATATTTTATTATATGTAATTTTATATTTCTAGTTAGGGTTAGTGATGTCGTTCATACGCTTTGTAGTCTTATAAAAATTGGCCTCAAAGTAAAATTTTAGTCTCATTCTAGAACAATGTAGCCTCCACTTTCAACATCGGCCAACCACGTAAGGATGGGGGGACAATGGGCAAAACAGAGAGGAGACTGGAGTGGAAGTCCATGGTATTAATGTCTATGAAGGTACCAAGCATATCTTTCCAAGTAGAGAGGTGCATGTAAATTATTTTCTCACCAATCTAGTTGCTTGCACCATGCACCATCTGACTGAAACATATATGGCTGCTGATGCACCATATAGTTTGATAGTAAGTATGGGTATCCACCTAAGGATCTCTACTTTTGTGCAGAACAAAGAAAATTGGCCTAATGGACAAATAGAATCATGAGGATATTGTAGACTTGGGAAGGATTCAGTAAAGCAGGGAGAATGTGCATTAGTTAGTCTATTGCGCAAACAAAGAAGCAAGCGGATAGCTTGTGGAAACAAAAGGTAAGATTGACAACCACGAAGAAAGATCTGGTTCGTCAACAATATTTAATTCATGAGGAAGAAAAATTTAATGAAAGAACCAAACAACTACAGGATCCGTAAGTACTATGATACCCTTCCTAGAACACAGATAATAGTGGAAGGGTCAACTTAAAAATGAGATGTAGTGTGAAGGGTTGGGCTAAAAATAGCAAAAGTGAAATCTGAGAAAACAATAGATCTGTACTCAATAATTTAAAAGAGGGAATACCAAAATAGACTTGAGGATTCTTATTTTTTATTCTTGTTTCCACATTGACGATGTAGAAAAATATTCCATTATTTCTCTCTAGGCATTTTTTGCCCCTTTAACTTATGCATTGTTTCTTATGAGAAATGTAATTAAGTATGGCGGTTGCCTACTTCCGGAGTAGCCTAGCATATGCTGTGTAATTATTTTTGAAAGTATCAAATCTCAGGTGATCATCCGCACATGGCAAACTGCTCACAAGATGAAGGTACAGAGAGGAAGATCAATTGAATCCAGTGGTTCAGACAATGACAACTTCCGTATCAAGAGATACATAGCAAAGTACACAATAAATCCGGCCATAGCTAATGGATTCTCCCAATTTGTTGGGTCTGTTGAGGTAACATTTTCCTTGGACTCGTATGTTGCTTTGAAGAGCTGGATCTGAGGACTGGAGTTTTTTCCAGATAAAACAATTTGATATGATCACTGTTATATGTTTCTTTTCTCACACTTCTATTTAGTTCATTATACAGTCACCTTGTTAATTTTTTTCCTTCTCATTTTGTTGCTTCTATTTTACTTTTTTGGCTTATAAATTTACTATGGAGGATTATATAAACCTTATAACCAATGGATGTTAATTGAAAGCAAAGTTTACATGGTGAAATGTTATAATAAAAAAGATGGTTATTAACTCTCTTTATGTTCTTTTGGATAGCCGAGATATAGATAATTAGTAACTGTTTTATTTAAACAGGTTGGGAAATTTGCTGATCTTGCTATGTGGAAGCCTTCATTCTTTGGTGCCAAACCTGAAATGGTGATTAAAGGTGGTGTTATTGCATGGGCGAATATAGGCGATCCAAATGCTAGTATCCCTACACCCGAGCCGGTAATATAAGATTCTTCTCTGCAATATTATGGAAAATTGTTGTTTATGGGCAAGGTCCACTGATGGATAACATAATATTTGTCTTTAAACTGTTTTGCGTGCTAAAAAAAACACATAAATTACTGACAATCTCGTAATTGGGCCTTCCATATGACGCGTTACATAATGTTTCATGATTAATATTTGTAACTATCAATAAATCAACTATTCGCGAGGGCTTCCTCTCTGCGAAATGTATGCTTTAGATGGATTTATAACTTACACCCTTCGTTGATGATCATCGGGAACTCTGTGTGGTGCAGGTAATGATGAGGCCTATGTTTGGCGCGTTTGGGAAGGCTGGAAGCTCCAATTCAATTGCTTTTGTCAGCAAGGCAAGCCATATTGCTCTCGCAGTTCTTTTGATTCAAATTTAGTATTAGTCTTAATATGAGAAGAAAAAAAGAAACTACCAAATCTCACAAAATTAGTAACTGAAGAACCAATCCTCCTCCTTTTTTTTTCAATAGCCCTCTAAACAACATTAGCTAATGAAGTTCTGGAGTGAGTTTTATGTATAAAATTTGTTGATCAAGATTTCGACCAATGCCAGGTGGCGAAGGAAGCCGGCATTGCCACCGAGTATGGGCTGAAGAAGAGGGTGGAAGCCGTCGGCAATGTCCGAAGGCTTACGAAGCTGGACATGAAGCTCAATGATGCATTGCCCAAGATCGAGGTTGACCCTGAATCCTACACGGTGACAGCTGATGGCGAAGTTCTCCGATGTGATCCGGCATCCTCCGTGCCGCTCTCCCGTAACTACTTCCTCTTCTAGGGTTGCATATGGAGTCTGGTTGTTCCGGAAAACTTGGGATGTCAATAGTTGAATAAAAGTGGTGACAACAGGAGTATGTTGGTGGCCATTTCTGCTGTTACTGTTGGACTTTGAGATGCTTGGGCTTACTTTGCCTATTTGAGTATAGGATATGGCATCCCAAATTTATACTGGTTCCATTCTCTGTCATGAGACTATATTGGTATGGAGTATAAGTTTCGTTGAACTTTTTTTTAGATGTCCGGCGATACGTACGGGACTTTGTGCATGCTGTATTGCATGTCTGTTGGGCCCACTGTCTTCCAACTTCTACCAAATAAATGAAATGAATAATACGCTCATGTGGCTCGATCTGTTGATCTTTCGCCACCCAGTTAGTGTTTTATACCTCTCCTCGGTAACCACAAGAACCACAAGAGTTCGGTAGTTTCGCTGAACTTCAAACTACACCTTCCTAATCATTGAAGAGGTTAAATAGAAATGGGTGCTATTAAATGCACCCCCATTTTCATTTTTTACCTTCCTCTTTATTTTTAGGAAGTTCGACCAGTTGTACACATGTTTCAAAAAATTAGACTATCTGTTTACCGTTGACTAAATCAAAAGGTAAAACAAACCTACAATCTTTTTTAAATTTTTTTTGATTAAATATATATATATATTTTTTTGAGAGAACTGAAAAATTTCTATTCTTTCTTTCTTAAGCAAACTAGCAATATATGCACGTACATTGCACGTATTTTATAAATTATTATTTGAAAGATTAAACGACAACTGATGTAACACAGTTTTACTCTTTATTAAGACGACTAATGAAGACTAAAAGATAACTGATTTATTATTCTAAATGTATTATTATATTAGTATTATCATTTTATTATATATTTTCATGCAAAGATTATTTAGAAAAATCAAAAAACAACTTATGTAATTACTTAGTTGTCCATATTAATTGTAATTAGTAAATATATGATAGGATATATTTGAAAAATTCATGGTGAAGCTGAGTTTCTGTTATTGTATAGTATTATATATTCGTTTAACCAAACCATAGTTGTGTATTTAACCAAATTGTATTAATAAGTTAATTAACATTCAAAAGATGAAAAAAGAGAGACAGAATTAAGTCACGACCGAATGAATATGTACTGATAAAGAATGGGGAATGATGGAAAAACAGCAACAAAAATTGATTACAAACTATAATTTTATATATAATTTTCAAGCTAGTTCAAATTCTAGATCAGGTTTAGCTTATAATTGAAGGGATGAAATAAATTTTAAAATTAAATAATTAAAGATTAAAAGTAACATTTGGTATTGATTTGATGGGTTTTTTTTTCAAAAGAAAAAAATACCCTCCAAAAATAGGCGTATGCTGCTTAATGTGGCGGGCACACGGTATTCTTTAGTAAAAGGCGAAAGAATAGTTCGCTTTGTGCTCACCACGCAGCTGCGTGAATTTTCCGTCCAGCAGCTCACTACTCTATATACACACACGTTCTCTTCACTACTGGTCTCGTTTCCGATGTGGGACTAAAAATCAGCATTCCCAATTTCTGAACGCTCCCCTTTCCCCACCCCCATAGTTTCCTTCTTCCTTCAAACGAAAAAGCTCAATTAACATGTCGGTTCTGAAGCATCAACGGAGAATAAAGCTGTTGAAAGAATGATATTTTTCTGGGTATATAAGCATTCAAATGAAGAGAGATTTGTTGTTTCCAAAATATGTGTGCTAAATGTGTCTTCTCTCCTCTAAAAAAAATATATATATATTATATTTATTGTGGATGTTATTTTTTAAAATAATCGGTGAGGCCTACACTTTTATAGGAACTAGTCACGTTCACTTGAGTTGCACGTATAAAAAAAACCAATGATAGTATTAATAAAGTATATAAAAATTTAAATTATACTACAATATTTTAAATAATTTGAATATATTTTAGTATGATTTGTTATGATTATTTTTTTTTTAATTCTGGATATGTGTTTAATTAGATAATATTATGTAGTTAGTTTAAACATAATTTTAATTTTAAATAATATTCTAGTATCGGGTGGTTTTTAATTTTATACGTGAGGAGGGGGGTTCGGTTACCAACACAGAAGATAAAAAATGTAGTTAATTTTAAAATTATATTATTATTATTTTTAAATGGTTGATGATATGCATGGTTTAGACGGCTCAATCTTGAGCCGTTTTGAAGTCCCTTTATAACTTTATAATAGTAGAGATAGAAAAAGAAAATATAAACCTTCTCTTCATCAAAATTTTCAATAAAAAAATCGATATGTTCTATCCATAGTGAAGATGAAGAACAATCTCGAAGAAGATGACCAATGGTTAGAAAATTTGGAAGTTTATAATATAAAAAGTATCATGGACGAAAGTTACGATAATAAAAAAAAGTTAATATGATAATAAAAATGAATGATTAATTTAAGAAATTAAGAAATATAGGGATAAAGAGAGAGAAGGTGAACTCAACAAAATTTATAAGATAAATTTAACAAAGTCAACAAAAAAATAAAGTGTATAAAGTAGGGGTGCATTTAATAACACCCAATAGAAATATGAAGATGGATGTTATTTTTGTGCTTGAGAGACGATTTCTATTGGACTTTTGAGAAGGATGACAAGGAAATTAAACGGTTGTGTGGCTGCTAATATCAGGATAGGAACAAACAACGATCTCACAAGTCTCATTTTCGATTAGTCATGAAAAAATCAAATAATCCAAGTCACACAACCTTCACCACGCGAAACTAAATAATTCAAATCACATAATTCTCACATATTTCCAATTAATTTTAGAATCTCGTATAATATTCAAATTTGAGCTTTATGTCTCTATTTTTGACACTCAGCCAAGTCTCGTTATGACGAGATTCAATTCCTATTTTGGACTATATGGAAACATAAATGCAATTTTCTAATACTATACGAGACATTAAAACTAGATAACCCAAAAAATTGAGGACTTATCAGGGCACTACAAAAGTTACTCGGGGCTAACTTAGTATTGTGGAACTTTTATTCAAGGGCACCACATTACTTACTAGGGGCTGCCCCCCTCCCTTCCCCATCCTCTCCATACTCAAACATTCTAACTTTCGCTCTCTATTTTAAAAATCCCTCCAGCAATGGAGCCAGACACGAGCATGAAAAGTGGATCCATGATTGACATTCTCCCTGAGGGCGGCACCATTCCCCGCCGCTCCTTCGCACCTACAACGCTCTCGTTCGACGGCACTTTCCTCCCTATTTCTTTTTTTCCACCTCCCACCACTTTTGGATCCCAAGATCGGAACCTTTTAGGGCTTGAAAATCCACATTCCATTCGACCGACACCCGACCAAGGTAAAGCTTGATACCCTAACCCTCCCTGACTCGCTATCCACGACTTGATCAACATTCGACGGCTCCGATCCCCTCCTCACCCCCCCCCCCCCCCCCCCCCACACCCCCTCCCCACCCCCCAAAATCGCTGTCAAAAAAATTGACAGCCCTTTCTATTGGAAGGACTGTTAAACAAATTGACAATCCTAAAGATAACATGCTGTCAAATTTTTTTGATAAGTCAAAATTTTTGACAGTCCTAAAGATAACATCATATTTTTTAGTACTCTCAAAATTTTTGATAGTACAATATATTGATAGTATTGTCAAAAATTCTGACAGACCTAAAGTAAAAAAGTTGACAGTTCCAAGTACAATATATTGATAGTATTGTCAAAAAGGTTTTTTCTAAGGGCACCACCAATTTTACTTAGAGACGGCCCAAAAATGTTTGCAAATATTACAAGTTTGTCATCAGTTTTTTTTACTTGGGGGCAGCCCAACATTAGGTATAAAAGACAACTTTTCTAATTTTTCTCTCTCCCTCCCTCTACTCTTTTTCGCTCTCCCTCAACTCTTTTCTTCTCTCCCTCTACTTTTTTCTTCTCTCCCAACATTTCTAGGTCATAGAATTAAACCCTAGTCCAAAAAAATTTCCAAAATTTTCTTCCTTTCTTTTCGAGAATTATCTCCAAAGCACAAATTTTCCCCCAAATTTATCTAAGATCAGCTACCAAAAAAAGTTTCCACTCATACTCAAAATCAGAAAACATAAACATAAATATTAGGTTTAGAATCACTTTAGGGTTCATGAATGAATTTTTCGAACATGATCTCACATATTTCTTGAAACCCTAACCCTAGAACACGACAAATCGTTGTGGCCGTTCGGCTGCTACAGTCGTGGCTTACAACATTAGGATTGCCAGGATTATGGCAGTCCTAATGTAAAGTAGGACTGCCAGACTTTCTGTAGTTCTACATTAAGTTAGGACTGTCAGGCCCCTAACAGTCCTTACTTTATAAAGGATTGCCAGGGTGTTGGCAGTTCTGTATAAAACTCTCTTTGAAGATACTTCATCTTCTTCCATATGCTGCTCACTTTCGAATCTAGGTTTTCTCCTCAAAAATCTTCAAAAACTCGTCGAAAAATTTCGGAAATACCGAGAAAAACGGCAAAAGTGCTAAAACGGAGGTCCAAACATCATTTTTTGTGATTCTAAAATTTCGAAAGGCTGTCTAATAAAGAAGCTATTAATCTCAGACTTCTCGAAGATACGCTCATTTTGCGACAAACCGGCCCTGGTTTCAACCTCCCAGTCAAAAGTTATGGCCCTTCAAAGTTTCAACTGACCATAAAATGCAGGAGAATGGCCATTCTTCGTGTTAGAACACGAAGAATGTTAATTTTGCATAAGGGTAGCCACTCGCCGTGTTAATAACACGGAGAATGTCATTTTCTGTTTTATTTTACACGGAGAATGGCCATTATCTGTGTTAGTAACACAGAGAATGACATTCTTCGTGTAATTTAGCACGGAGAATGCCATTCTCCGTCTTAATTTACACGGAGAATGGCCATTCTCCGTGCTAAATTATACGGAGAATGGCCATTCTCCGTCTTAATTTACACGAAAAATAGCCATTCTCCGTGTAATTTAGCACGGAGAATGGTCATTCCAGTGTTAAAATACAGGAGAATTGCCATTCTCCGTGTTAGAAACACGGAGAACGTCATTCTCCGTGTTAATTTACACGGAGAATGGCCATTTCCAGTGTTAAAACGTAGGAGAATGGCCATTCCCAGTGTTAAAACATAGGAGAATGGTCATTCTCCGTGTAATTTATGACTGCCCGGGGGGTGACAGTCCTATTTGTAAGTCTCTGTGATGAGAGTTTTGAAACTCCCTATTATAGAGAGTTTCAATTAGGACTGCCACCCCCTGGCAGTCCTATACAAGCAGTCCTAATTGAAACTTGCTATTACAGCAAGTATCAATTAGGACTGTTGTCACCCTCATTTCCCGTATTTTTCGTATTTCGTATTTATACTCGTATCTGGATTTTGGCATGTATTTTTATTTTTTCTCAACTTGTGGAATTTTGGTATTTCTCGTATTTTGGATTTTGTCATGGTTCGGTTTTAATTGGATTGGGTTGGTTTGGTTTGGTTTAATGTGTATTGGAATACCTTAGCCTATGCTCCACCCTCAACACACCACATCCCACCCTCTTTAAAACTCTACCAACTTTTTCTCCTCTCTCCTCATAAACCTCCATTAATTTCTTCTTCCCCTTCCCCTACACAACACTCTTCTCCTTCCCCTACACAACACCAACCCATAGGCAAGTGCACCTTGCCACCACATGAGAACCCCATTTTATTTATCCATTTGCTAGTTTAGGACATGGTGATCAACATTAGAACTTGGCATTTTATGATTTGGAGTCTCCATTGTTCTAGATCTAAGTTTTTTCTATTTTCGGTTTTACATAATTTTGATCTATTTAAGTTGGATTTTTATGGGTTTTGATGTTTCCATGTGGAAGAGAGTTCAATTTCACCCTGGTTGGAACTTTGGAAATCTGGATTTGGAGTTCGGATGGCCAAGTTGTGATGTTTGAAGTTTTGGGAGCCATTGGAGCTTCTTCTCAGCCATGGAGAAGAAGACCCTTTCCTTGCGTGCGTGCTTTTGTGCGTACGCAGCTCCCTTGCGTGCGTGCCTTTGCGCGTACGCAGCTCCCTTGCGTGCGTGCCTTTGCGCGTACGCAGCTCCCTTGCGTGCGTGCTTTTGCGCGTACGCAGCTCCCTTGCGTGCGTGCCTTTGCGCGTACGCAGCTCCCTTGCGTGCGTGCTTTTGCGCGTATGCAGCTCCCTTGCATGCGTGCTTTTGTGCGTACGCAGCTCCCTTGCGTGCGTGCTTTTGCGCGTACGCAGCTCCCTTGCGTGCGTGCTTTTGCGCGTACGCAGCTCCCTTGCGTGCGTGCCTTTGCGCGTACGCAGCTCCCCTGCGTGCGTGCTCCTGTGCGTACGCTGCTCCCCTGCGTGCGTGCTCCTGTGCGTATGCTGCTCCCCTGTGTGCGTGCTCCTGTACGTACGCTGCTCCCCTGTGTGCGTGCTCTTGCGCGTACGCTGCCCCCTGCGAGTGCGCTCTTGCGCGTACGCTTTCCCCTGCGCGCGCGCCCTTGCGCGTACGCTGCGTGACCCATGCACCCTGACCCCCCTTGCTTAACCCATTAGCTCTTGGAGTATTGGTTTTATTTTTCGACTTGGTTTCTCTTTTGTGGATTGGGTTTTCCTGAGATCTGTTCAACACAGCACGACTATCTTGACTCGACACGGCCTAACACGGTTTTCAAGTAATTGTTTATGGCTAGTACGGTTCTCAGAATTTTCTGGTATTCTCTGATCTCCTTGCTAGTGACCCAGTGGGGTGCACACCTAACTTGTAACTTGTAATTAATCCTTGTGACTTGATAACTTGATAGTGGCCCGTGGCGGCGCACTCCTGACTTGTAGCATGACTTGATAACTTAACGCTGTTGCGACGGCTAACTTGACATGCTAAGTGAATTCTTGACACCGTGGGTGATTGTATTGAATGTGCTTGTGTAAGCAACCAGTCTTGTCTCGCATCATGTCTAGGACATGAATCCCTGGTTTTCTACGGTCAGGGATTCATACTGAATCTGGCTAGGTTAATGACTAGATGGATCAAATAGTTTATGGAGAATTCCCCAGTTACCTGTTGCCCCTTTGGTCCCGGCCTTATATATATATATACATGGAATTTGTTGCTATCCGTCGAGATGAGCGCACTTCCAGTCCGCCGTCGAGTGTGGTACCTTAGGACACATGTATCTTACTATAGTGTATCTGCTATATCCTGCTATCTTTTCCTTTTCTTGCTGGGATCACTCAGGTAGTAACAAACAGGTAACCGGACTTAAAATAATCTCATTGCATCTTGTTAGTAATTAGGCCTGTGATAACCCTAGTTAGTTAAAGTAGTAAGCCGTAGTATCTGCTTGGCCGTGATTGATTGAATGAGGTATAACCAGTCTAGCCATGTCTTGATTCAGTACAAGATTGCTTCCTGTCTTGATTTCTTACATTATTATCTTGCCGATAAATGGTGGGAAACCAAGTTCTGTTCAGGTGAATGGTTACAACCCCGGTCCTTGTTTGGTTTA
This sequence comes from Iris pallida, assembly GCA_029216955.1. NCBI lineage: Eukaryota > Viridiplantae > Streptophyta > Magnoliopsida > Asparagales > Iridaceae > Iris > Iris pallida. The sequence continues at coordinate 3,418,924 of JANAVB010037618.1, forward strand.
CGGGTTGTAACCTAGTTATCGGAATAGTTCCATGGTTATCTCGTCGTATATCATCCTGACATATTTTTCGTAAATTCTAGTTTTAATATTATATTTTTGTGCTGATTGCTGGCTTTTGTTCTTATTTCGTGGCCACCTTTGGCACTTGCTCTTTCTGGGGTTGACCCAGCTGGTTTTGTGTGGCCAGATTTCGGAGCAGCTCCCGAGGATCTACCTGCTTTCCAGCCAGATGGTGACCACTAGAGGGAATCCTGGCAACGAGTGGGTTTCTTTTGTTCTCCTACTGTAATTGTACATTATTCTTTTGAGGCATTTAGCCGACGAGCACCTGTTAGCTCGATGCACTTTACTTTCTGTCTGCCTACGGGCTGTAAACATGATTGGCAACTCGAGGTTGATCATGTATGACTTAACTCTTGCTAGTCCTTACATTTTGTACGACTAGCTTTATGATCATCTGAATATGTAATGTATGGGATGCCTTACTATTGTGTATTTGGTGGTCTGGCATCTTGTAACTATTATTAGTTGGTTGAGATTGAGACAATAGGCTACTTTATGACCTTAAGAAACTGCTGGATTGTAGTGAAACCCTCACATATCTAGACAGCCGTGACCGTATAGCGGTGTGGATTCTATTCCGTTATACGTAGCTGGCTATGTCTGCCCCCGCTCTCCAGTATTCTGGTTCTGGGACGTGACAACTGGCAGCACCCTGGCAGTCCTACACTTAAGTAGGACTGCCAGGGTGCTCGCAGTCCTATTTATAAGTCTTTGTGACAGAGTTTCAGTTTGAGGAGCTCATCACAGAGTTTTATAAATAGGACTGCCACCCCTTGGCAGTCCTACACTTATGTAGGACTGTCATGGTGCTGGCAGTCCTAATTGAAACTTGCTGTAACAACAAGTTTCAATTTGGACTGCCAGCACCCTGGCAGTCCTACTTAAGTGTAGGACTGTCAGGGGGGTGGCAGTCCTAATTGAAACTCTCTGTGACAGAGAGTTTCAGTTTGAAACTCTCATCACAGAGAGTTATAAATAGGACTGCCACCCCCCTGGCAGTCCTATTTGAAACTCTCTGTGACAGAGAGTTTCATTTTGAAACTCTCATCACAGAGGGTTTCAATTAGGACTGCCAGGACACTGGCAGTCCTACATAAGTGTAGGACTGCCAGGACACTGGCAGTCCTACATAAGTGTAGGACTGTCAGGGTGCTGGCAGTCCTGATACTAAATCAAGAATATCAGGAATTGGCCAACAACTTAAGTTTCCAAACGTAAATAACAACTACATATCAGACAACTACATATCCAACAAGTACATAAATAATAACATAAATCACAACTACATATCAGACAAAATATCTAACTTCAAAAAAACAACATAAGTGTCATTCAAAAGTCTGTCCAACAACTTAAGTTTTCAAACAACAAATATATCCTTCAAGTTCCAAACAACAAAAACATCCAGATTATATCCAACTAATGATCATTCCACATCCAACTACATATTATGTCGGGCCTTTGAACGAGACTCCCTATTATTCATGAAGGGAAACTCGACCATGTCGTCGATACGATCAAGCTCATTGGCGACCGGACCGCGACACTAGTGTCACTTTGGCAACCTCTCCGGAGTGTCTGGGCCAATTCCTTCACCTTTTGAGACTGTAAATGAAAGTATAAGTGAATTAAGTATACAAACATGAAAATCTCAGTCTAATTACAAATACAGAACTCACCATCCTTGTAACACCCAGTTTTCCAGATGAGGATATTTTTGAAATTTTGTAATTATAATTATTTTTCATTGATATTTATTTCACATTATGATTTTTGGTAATTTTTAATAATTTTTAAACTATTTAAAACTGTTTTAAGTCATGACTTGTGATTTTGATGTGCTGCTAGTGAAACCTGAGAGACTGCATGACCTAGAGCCTAACTACGTCATTAGGATTATTTAATTGTTATTTTTAGCCTAGGGGTATTTTGGTCATTTTGACTTATTTGATTTATTTGGTCATTTGTTGAATTGGTGAATTTCTGGTTGACTTGACTTGTTGAGACCTAGTGAGCTAGCCTAGAAGCTAACCCTAGCCATGGTGACCCTAGTCTAACTTAGGTTAACCTACATTTAGTCATTAGAAACTAATTTTAGAATGAGGGGATTTGGTTTAGTGCATTTAAGTCATGGTTTCATGAAATGACTTATGGCAAAATAATTTATTTTGATCATGACTTGGCCCATGGCCCATAACTAGAAGCCCTAATCCTAACCAAACCCTAAATGACCAGCCATAGGGATCTCCACCCTATATAAACACTTATTCTCTAGGGCTTGCCTCCTTCTTTCATTCATTTCAACATTGGAGAAAGAAAGGTATTGTCCCTCTTCCAAAAATCTCCATAAATCCATTTTAATTCCTTTTTGATTCTAGTTTCTTGCATTAGAACCTAATTTCCTCCTATTTTCTGAATGTGGAATTTAATTCCAGCTTTGGGACAATTTGGAGCATTTGGCATCAAGAGGAAGAATCCTCCATTTGGAGCTTTTCCAAGCTTTTTGCACACATAGGTAAAACCCTCTAAATTGATTTATATTTCAGTTTTCTTTGCACGTAGGGATAGATCTAGGAGACCCCTAGGTGTCCCCAAAATTTGGGTAGAATTCGTGTCCGTTTGGTGTCCGTATCGGACACGTGTCATAGTGTCTCTTAGGTATTTGTTGAAATGTCTCACTGCATTGAATGTTACTATTTTTCAAAACAAATTACATGGTTGTGTAGCCCTATGTATGGGGATTAATTATATTTATGACTGAGCACAATTTTGTAGATTTTTCGTGTCCAAAACGGACACGCACCACGTGCACGACACAGCGCACAGGCACCGTGCGGCTGTCCTGCTGCTCGACCTTGATTGCGGACACGACACGCAATGTTTTGACACCAAATTTTGTGGACACTTCCCCCTAGTGACTGACACGACACTTGTAGAATTTCACGCGACCTTGATATGTGTGCACGAAGAAAATGCACGCGCACTAATTTTTCACACACTGTGCACACAGGAAATTGTTCACTGATACGCACTATTTTCTTTGGACACGACTCACGTGGACACAAGACAGACACGTGTACACGAACACCTAGACCTACTCTAACTCTAGACACATGCACGACACTTGTGGGTTCGTGTGTCGTATCCTTGGTGGCCCGACATACGTGCACGAGACAGTGCATTGCACTGTCTCTGACACAGTGTTCACTGGCTTTTGGACACTTCGTGTCCTGTTCCTTGGACACGTGTGGACACGTACAGGCTCGTAGGGTTAGCCCCTATGCCTGTACACCATATTCTCCTATTTTGATTCGAGTTTGATTGTTGTGTTGTGTTTCAAACATTGGATTCGAATTTGTAGGTTCCCTTTTCTGATACATGTTAAATGTATTTTTTTTTATGTTTGCAAATGGTTCAACTTGATTTCAAAGGAAGTTCACATTATATTGCTGCACACCATGTTGAGGCACTCTGGACACATGCTTGCATTCACTGATTTCCTATACTCCCCCTCACTGTTTTGAGTTGACAACTGTAATGCCATCACACACACCCAACTGTCTAAAACTGAGATGTGGGTTGAGTTCAATTTATCTGAGAAATTGAGTTGAATGTTAGGAAAACCTGAGATTGTTGTATACTAAATTCCTGAGTTTCAATACACCCAATTCCTTAATCCTTGCACTGTTAGCTAACTATTTTGACTACCCAAACCTGAGAACTAATACCACACACACAAAACTGACTTTTGACACTATGACACTTTGTTCTACACACCCACACATTCAAACTAATGTATACACACACACACACACCCACAAAACTGAGATTTACATGAGTTCATTTCACCCCTTGCACATGTTTCCTAATCTGAGATGATGGGTTTTCAAATGTAGTTCTAAGGGTATTTTGAAAACTGGATTTCATTGGTAATTCAATGTGGAGTTCTTTTAGTTCATATATGTGTTTATGTAAATATTCATGGTAGTTTAGGACTCTTGGTATCACATTTATATTGTATGATAGTGTACATATATATTTTAGGACTGTTTTGACATAAATCTATTCTTTTCTTATAATTTTAGATGTAGTAGATGAAATGTTGGATAGGGATTGTTGAACCTATTGTTGATGTTTGTAGGGCTGTTAGAGGGTGGGATAGAAGGAGTATGACACTTGGTTTGTATATTGTATCCATGTATCAGTATGTATGATACTGAGGTTTGGTTAGCTGAATATGCAAACTGAGTTGTGATACTTAATCTGATTTTTTTTTTTAGATTTTCAGATGGATGATGGGGGTTCTTACCTGTGTATGCCAGGTCAGGGGCATGTTGTGCTTGGCCTGCCTCGGCTTGGCCTGCTTTTTGCATTTCAATTAGAGAGTAGCAGTGGCATTACAGACAGTAGGCACTGCTTGGTTGCCTTGCAGATGCTTGGCATTTTTGGCTTGTATTTCAGTAGCCAGTAGCAGCAGTAGCTTGGTAGGAGTACCTAGGATGTTGGTAAGGTTATGTTGGGTTCAGTTTGTGGTTAGAATGAACAGGACTGAGGGTGATATTCATGTGTTAGTGTATCAGGAAATCATAGGCATGGCAGATTCAGGTTAGTTGACAGTGGGAAATGGGATTAGGTTATGGGGTTTAGGAGTATCCAGTTTGGTTGGGAGTTAGCTCCTGTTAAGTTTGTTGGAGGTTGAGTTGGCAGGCAATATTGCAGCTGCTTTGGCTTGCATTTCAGCAGTTGCAGCAGCTTGCTAATGCAGCAACAGGTCTTAGGGCCTGTACAGGCAGTGGCATTGGCAGTAGCATAGGCCATGTGACTATGGTTAGGCCATAGATTTGATGGGGGAGTTAGGTTGAGTGTTTTGAGAAGAGGGAATGTTAGGATGACTATGTATTGATGTTTACTTAAATTGAAATGCCAGGTATTGGTTTGTTTGGGTTGACTATTGGGTTTGTGTGTTGATGTTGGAATCAACATTCAAATCCCTGAGTTGCACATGAAATATATGAGGGTATATTCATATTCCTATATATGGCTATATGTGTGTAGAGTGGGTTTGAGGAAAGTGAGTTGTGTCTTGAGCTTGTGAGTGGGAGAGGATTGAGAAATTGTTTGGCTTGTGTGTTGAGAGTGTTGAGAGTGAAGAGTATAGGTATTAGAGGGAGAGTTCCATTTAGGGGTATATAATTAGTCCTTGTATACATAGATGGTACTTAGCGTATGGTGAGTACCTTGTATAGGTTGTGCAGTGTAAACTAGTTTGAGATATATATATATGTATATGATATGGGTAATGTGTTATATCCTTAATTGTGTGATATGGTATAGGTAGAGTTGATTAGATAGTTAACCTATGACCAAGATTTGACCTTATAGTCTAGATTGCCTAGAGTTGACCAAAGTCAACATTTAGTCTGGATGTGACCAATTGACCTAGTTTGACCTAGACTGGTCTAGAAATCATGTAGATTGCATCATATACATTATTTACCTTGTTTTAAACATATTATAACCTGTACTGCTCTATTTAGGACATTGTGACTCCGGTGCAGACATCTGATATTTCACTACTCTTTTCAGAGTATCAGGCGAGTACATTCTCTGATAGTTCTCTCATTTATTTGTCAATTACTGTACTTTGGTTCTAGTTAGCTGTATGTGATTCTCTGTTACAAACACGTATTTGTATTTCTGAATCTATGTATACGACACACATACTTACTCGTCTTACCTCTATTATTCGAATTACCATACGAATCACCATACGAATCACTATTCGAATCACCCTATTCGTATCTTCATATGTTGGTTGGACTTTTATTCGATTGATGTGTCGAACTTTGGATTCATTTGTATTAGATGGGCAGAGAAATACTTGATTAGACATGTGAACATTCCCATTATTTGAACCACCCCCTGTGAATATATTCGAACGATAGCCATTCCACACCCGGCCAGGTGTGTGATGTGCCGGATTTACCCTTAGCCGTTTACATGTCTAACTAAGTATTTTAAAACACGTTTGGAGAATTTATTCGAATCATTATTAGAACATCATGTGAATCACCTTATTCGTACCACCTTATTCGATTCACCTTATTAGAATAATGATTAGAATTACATTCGACTCATCTTGTATTAGACTCATATTGGGATTACACTCGACTTATATTGTACCATCTGAACTCATTATGTTACTCTAGTTCAGCTAGATTTTATTTTACAGTCTTCCTTGCTATATTTCTCTTCTTGTTTAGTTACCTTACTTTTCTTGTACCTTAACTGCTCTCTACATTATTATTCGTACAAACTGCCATATTCATCAATACAACTGTCTATAACTGCTTTATAGTTCTGTGTCATTTACTTGGGTTTGCTAGATGAGATTGTGCTCGTTCCTGTCCTGACTGGACCTGTTGAAAATTTTACAGATGATTGCCCTGAGGACACATGCCCTACATTTTACTGAGGAGATGGCTTAGCTACCTATGGCCCCGACACTCAGGAGTGATCGGGATTTAGTTTAGTAGACTTGCACTTATTTTTTTTCATTTAGAGCTTGTTGTATAGAATTGAGACTTGAGATGTATTTAAGATTATTCAGATGTTGTTATTATTTCAGTATTTATTTTTGTCTTCAAATTCTTAGTTACAATTCTGTGTTATCTTATCGTGCTTAGACTGTGATTGAGTTACACCATATCTTATACTTGTCCTCCGTTCGGAGTTGATCTTGATGAGTACATTATATACTGCATGAGTTGATGGTTAGTTAGAGACTTAGAACAGCGTTCTACCGCCGACACTGCGGCGTAGGTTGGGCGTTGTTACGTACTCGTACCCTCACAGTGGGTGCGGGTCGTGACACGTTTTTAGTGGTGGCCCATGCAGGTCGAGATTCGTATTTGTGCGATTTCGTAGTAGTACGGCGACTTAGTTGTACTGCTGCGAGCCTGCGTTAGGACTGAGAGATAGGCTTTATCAGAGAGGCACTCAATCACAGTTAGGAAAATTCTGCTTTGAATCATGCCATCTATATATCGTACTGATTTGCCTTCTTTGAATTAACTGTCCTCCCTTGATATATCGATTCCTGCTCAGTATTGACTTCCTTGTTCGATCTGTCTTCAGGATGGTGGAGACACGATCACATCGCTCTGGTACAGCAGTTGTTGTAGAGGGGACTGCCACCTCTCAGCCAGATCAGCAGGGTCAGGAGGCTGCAGCTCCTGCCACCTCTGCCCATATTGAGACTTCAGTAGCAGCAGCAAGGGGTATGCCTTCACCAGCTCGGGGGCAGGACCCAGTCATCCCAGAGATGCAGTTCCAGCAGCCGCCGTCTACAGAACATATGGATGCGGCACAGATGTTCGCCTACTTCCAGCAGTTTATGGACCGGCAGCAGGCCCGACAGGACCGAGGCATGGAGTTGGCCCTTGCGACGGTCGCAGCACGACCAGTGATCCATCAGCCGAGGACACCGGGGATCGAGCAGTTTCATAAGATGAGCCCCAGAGACTTTCTGGGGACAGAGGGGATCCTTATATGCCGATGAGTGGATCGAGCATATAGAGGAGATCTTCCGCCTGGCCAGGATACCAGCAGATCTTCAGATCGAGGCCGCAGCTAGCCGGATGCGAGATTTTGCTCGCACCTGGTATCAGTCAGACCCCAGGGTGGGAGTAGCTGGACAGTCCTGGAAGGAGTTCAAGGGCTTCTTCAAGAAGAAGTTCTTTCCAGATTCAGCGCTTCGAGCCTTGGAGTCGCAGTTCGAGAGCTTGGTTCAGGGGAGCCTGTCAGTGGAGGAGTACGCTGGGGAGTTCGGCCGCCTCGGCAGATTTGTAGAGGGTTTGAGCGAGACGGCGAAGGCCCAGAGGTTCCGAAAGGGTCTGGTCAAGGAAGTCAAGTCCTTGACCAAGGGCAACAGAGATGCCACTTTTGAGGAGATTTTGACGGGAGCCTTATTGGCGGAGGATGATGTTGAGCTTAGGCTCAAGAGGGGACGAGATCCAGTTGGGGGCAGCAGCAGCGGGGGCCAGGCCAAGAGGCCTCATGTACAGATTCAGCAGATACAGGCACCGGTAAGAGTACAGCAGGCACAGCATTAGCCTAGAGGGCAGGACCACAAGGAGCAGCCTTGTGCTTACTGCAAGAGGGCAGGACACGTTTTGGAGACTTGTTATAGGAGGCGGAAGGTTTGTCTGTTCTGTGGATCCGCTGCTCATCAGGTCAGGGATTGCCCTACTGTACCCGTATATGACGGAGCACCGGGTCAGAGAGAGGGAGCTAGGCCACCTGTAGCTCAGCACCAGAGGGGTGGAGCTTTCGCGATGGCAGCCGAGGTGACTGACATTGCAGGTGATGGATTAGCAGGTTTGACCTTCTTGTTCTTCCTCCCCACTTCTATGTGTGATTTTCCTTAGTACCTGTCAGGATATTGCTTGTGATTGCTAGATAGTGTAGCTACCCTGCTCGAGACTGTAGAATCATGACCAGTAGGATTGTATTGCTTCGACTTTGATTGCTTGGGGGTTTGACCTAGGCAAGGTGCGATCATCTTAATTTCGAGGACAAAATTTTTATAAGGTGGGTAGGATTGTAACACCCAGTTTTCCAGATGAGGGTATTTTTGAAATTTTGTAATTATAATTATTATTCATTGATATTTATTTCACATTATGATTTTTGGTAATTTTTAATAATTTTTAAACTATTTAAAACTATTTTAAGTCATGACTTGTGATTTTGATGTGCTGCTAGTGAAACCTGAGAGACTGCATGACCTAGAGCCTAACTACGTCATTAGGATTATTTAATTGTTATTTTTAGCCTAGGGGTATTTTGGTCATTTTGACTTATTTGATTTATTTGGTCATTTGTTGAATTGGTGAATTTCTGGTTGACTTGACTTGTTGAGACCTAGTGAGCTAGCCTAGAAGCTAACCCTAGCCATGGTGACCCTAGTCTAACTTAGGTTAACCTACATTTAGTCATTAGAAACTAATTTTAGAATGAGGGGATTTGGTTTAGTGCATTTAAGTCATGGTTTCATGAAATGACTTATGGCAAAATAATTTATTTTGATCATGACTTGGCCCATGGCCCATAACTAGAAGCCCTAATCCTAACCAAACCCTAAATGACCAGCCATAGGGATCTCCACCCTATATAAACACTTATTCTCTAGGGCTTGCCTCCTTCTTTCATTCATTTCAACATTGGAGAAAGAAAGGTATTGTCCCTCTTCCAAAAATCTCCATAAATCCATTTTAATTCCTTTTTGATTCTAGTTTCTTGCATTAGAACCTAATTTCCTCCTATTTTCTGAATGTGGAATTTAATTCCAGCTTTGGGACAATTTGGAGCATTTGGCATCAAGAGAAAGAATCCCCCATTTGGAGCTTTTCCAAGCTTTTTGCACACATAGGTAAAACCCTCTAAATTGATTTATATTTCAGTTTTCTTTGCACGTAGGGATAGATCTAGGAGACCCCTAGGTGTCCCCAAAATTTAGGTAGAATTCGTGTCCGTTTGGTGTCCGTATCGGACACGTGTCATAGTGTCTCTTAGGTATTTGTTGAAATGTCTCACTGCATTGAATGTTACTATTTTTCAAAACAAATTACATGGTTGTGTAGCCCTATGTATGGGGATTAATTATATTTATGACTGAGCACAATTTTGTAGATTTTTCGTGTCCAAAACGGACACGCACCACGTGCACGACACAGCGCACAGGTACCGTGCGGCTGTCCTGCTGCTCGACCTTGATTGCGGACACGGCACGCAATGTTTTGACACCAAATTTTGTGGACACTTCCCCCTAGTGACTGACACGACACTTGTAAAATTTCACGCGACCTTGATATGTGTGCACGAAGAAAACGCACGCGCACTGATTTTTCACACACTGTGCACACAGAAAATTGTTCACTGATATGCACTGTTTTCTTTGGACACGACTCACGTGGACACAAGACAGACACGTGTACATGAACACCTAGACCTACTCTAACTCTAGACACATGTACGACACTTGTGGGTTCGTGTGTCGTGTCCTTGGTGGCCCGACACACGTACACGAGACAGTGCATTGCACTGTCTCTGACACAGTGTTCACTGGCTTTTGGACACTTCGTGTCCTGTTCCTTGGACACGTGTAGACACGTACAGGCTCGTAGGGTTAGCCCCTATGCCTGTACACCATATTCTCCTATTTTGATTCGAGTTTGATTGTTGTGTTGTGTTTCAAACATTGGATTCGAATTTGTAGGTTCCCTTTTCTGATACATGTTAAATGTATTTTTTTTATGTTTGCAAATGGTTCAACTTGATTTCAAAGGAAGTTCACATTATATTGCTGCACACCATGTTGAGGCACTCTGAACACATGCTTGCATTCACTGATTTCCTATACTCTCCCTCACTGTTTTGAGTTGACAACTGTAATGCCATCACACACACCCAACTGTCTAAAACTGAGATGTGGGTTGAGTTCAATTTATCTGAGAAATTGAGTTGAATGTTAGGAAAACCTGAGATTGTTGTATACTAAATTCCTGAGTTTCAATACACCTAATTCCTTAATCCTTGCACTGTTAGCTAACTATTTTGACTACCCAACCCTGAGAACTAATACCACACACACAAAACTGACTTTTGATACTATGACACTTTGTTCTACACACCCACACATTCAAACTAATGTATACACACACACACACCCACAAAACTGAGATTTATATGAGTTCATTTCACCCCTTGCACATGTTTCCTAATCTGAGATGATGGGTTTTCAAATGTAGTTCTAAGGGTATTTCGAAAACTGGATTTCATTGGTAATTCAATGTGGAGTTCTTTTAGTTCATATATGTGTTTATGTAAATATTCATGGTAGTTTAGGACTCTTGGTATCACATTTATATTGTATGATAGTGTACATATATATTTTAGGACTGTTTTGACATAAATCTATTCTTTTCTTATAATTTTAGATGTAGTAGATGAAATGTTGGATAGGGATTGTTGAACCTATTGTTGATGTTTGTAGGGCTGTTAGAGGGTGGGATAGAAGGAGTATGACACTTGGTTTGTATATTGTATCCATGTATCAGTATGTATGATACTGAGGTTTGGTTAGCTGAATATGCAAACTGAGTTGTGATACTTAATCTGATTTTTTTTTAGATTTTCAGATGGATGATGGGGGTTCTTACCTGTGTATGCCAGGTCAGGGGCATGTTGTGCTTGGCCTGCCTCGGCTTGGCCTACTTTTTGCATTTCAATTAGAGAGTAGCAGTGGCATTACAGGCAGTAGGCACTGCTTGGTTGCCTTGCAGATGCTTGGCATTTTTGGCTTGTATTTCAGTAGCCAGTAGCAGCAGTAGCTTGGTAGGAGTGCCTAGGATGTTGGTAAGGTTATGTTGGGTTCAGTTTGTGGTTAGAATGAACAGGACTGAGGGTGATATTCCTGTGTTAGTGTATCAGGAAATCATAGGCATGGCAGATTCAGGTTAGTTGACAGTGGGAAATGGGATTAGGTTATGGGGTTTAGGAGTATCCAGTTTGGTTGGGAGTTAGCTCCTGTTAAGTTTGTTGGAGGTTGAGTTGGCAGGCAATATTGCAGCTGCTTTGGCTTGCATTTCAGCAGTTGCAGCAGCTTGCTAATGCAGCAACAGGTCTTAGGGCCTGTACAGGCAGTGGCATTGGCAGTAGCATAGGCCATGTGACTATGGTTAGGCCATAGATTTGATGGGAGAGTTAGGTTGAGTGTTTTGAGAAGAGGGAATGTTAGGATGACTATGTATTGATGTTTACTTAAATTGAAATGCCAGGTGTTGGTTTGTTTTGGTTGACTATTGGGTTTGTGTGTTGATGTTGGAATCAACATTCAAATCCCTGAGTTGCACATGAAATATATGAGGGTATATTCATATTCCTATATATGGCTATATGTGTGTAGAGTGGGTTTGAGGAAAGTGAGTTGTGTCTTGAGCTTGTGAGTGGGAGAGGATTGAGAAATTGTTTGGCTTGTGTGTTGAGAGTGTTGAGAGTGAAGAGTATAGGTGTTAGAGGGAGAGTTCCATTTAGGGGTATATAATTAGTCCTTGTATACATAGATGGTACTTAGCATATGGTGAGTACCTTGTATAGGTTGTGCAGTGTAAACTAGTTTGAGATATATATATATATATATATATATATATATATATATATATATATATGATATGGGTAATGTGTTATATCCTTAATTGTGTGATATGGTATAGGTAGAGTTGATTAGATAGTTAACCTATGACCAAGATTTGACCTTATAGTCTAGATTGCCTAGAGTTGACCAAAGTCAACATTTAGTCTGGATGTGACCAATTGACCTAGTTTGACCTAGACTGGTCTAGAAATCATGTAGATTGTATCATATACTTCATTTACCTTGTTTTAAACATATTATAACATGTACTGCTCTATTTAGGACATTGTGACTCCGGTGCAGACATCTGATATTTTACTACACTTTTCAGAGTATCAGGCGAGTACATTCTCTGATAGTTCTCTCATTTATTTGTCAATTACTGTACTTCAGTTCTAGTTAGCTGTATGTGATTCTCTGTTACAAACACATATTTGTATTTCTGAATCCATGTATACGACACACATACTTACTCGTCTTACCTCTATTATTCGAATCACCATACGAATCACCATACGAATCACTATTCGAATTACCCTATTCGTATCTTCATATGTTGGTTGGACTTTTATTCGATTGATGTGTCGGACTTTAGATTCATTTGTATTAGATGGGCGGGGAAATACTTGATTAGACATGTGAACATTCCCACTATTCGAACCACCCCCTGTGAATATATTCGAACGATAGCCATTCCACACCCGGCCAGGTGTGTGATGTGCCGGATTTACCCTTAGCCGTTTACATGTCTAACTAAGTATTTTAAAACACACTTGGAGAATTTATTCGAATCATTATTAGAACATCATGTGAATCACCTTATTCGTACCACCTTATTCGATTCACCTTATTAGAATAATGATTAGAATTACATTCGACTCAGCTTGTATTAGACTCACATTGGGATTACACTCGACTTATATTGTACCATCTGAACTCATTATGTTACTCTAGTTCAGCTAGATTTTATTTTACAGTCTTCCTTGCTATGTTTCTCTTCTTGTTTAGTTACCTTACTTTCCTTGTACCTTAACTGCTCTCTACATTATTATTCGTACAAACTGCCATATTCATCAATACAACTGTCTATAACTGCTTTATAGTTCTCTGTCATTTACTTGGGTTTGCTAGATAAGATTGTGCTCGTTCCTGTCCTGACTGGACCTGTTGAAAATTTTACAGATGATTGCCCTGAGGACACATGTCCTACATTTTACTGAGGAGATGGCTTAGCTACCTATGGCCCCGACACTCAGGAGTGATCGAAATTTAATTTAGAAGACTTGCTGTCACTCTCCGTTCCCGGAATGCGTATTTTTATACATGTACAGCTCATGTGTATTTATTTAGTAATTATCATGTATTATTCTGTATTTAAATTCCTTTAAATTTTTATGTTAATTAATTATCTGCTCTTTAAATTCCATGTTAATCTATTTCCTGCAATTTTATTTCTGCATTTTATTTCCTATATTTTATTTCCTGCTTTAGTCTTAGTGGATTTCGGCTTGGATGGATCTGTGCAACCTGGCCCATTAACTTCCACCTACCACCACCTTCCTATTTAAAGCTCCCCTCTCCATTCTCTCTCCTTATTACTCATCCTCACCATTACTTCTTCTTCTTCCTCTCATTACTCTCCACCCACCAGCAGTAGCAGTAGCAGTAGGCAAGTGCAAACTTGCTTCTCCTTCATCCATTTTTGTGGATCATTACTCTTCCTCTCATGATTCTGAGAGAGTTTAGTTCTTAGCATTTTGGATTTCTATGGCTGATTTTTCCTAGATCTAAGTTGTTGTATTTCGGTTGTTCATGGGTTTGACCTCCCAACTTAGCGTGTTTTCTGGCCGGGAACTTCATCTTTTGGCTTAGGGACGAAGGCTTAGTCACGCACACGTTCTTACGTGGCTGCGTGTATTTTTAGTCACGCACACGTTCTTACGTGGCTGCGTATATTTTTAGTCACGCACACGTCTCTACGTGTCTACGTGTATTTTTAGTCACGCTCACGTTCTCATGAGCGGGCGTGTATTTTTAGTCACACACACGTCTCTACGTGTCTACGTGTATTTTTAGTCACGCTCACGTTCTCATGAGCGTGCGTGTATTTTTAGTCACGCACACGTCTCCACGAGTCTGCGTGTATTTTTAGTCACGCACACGTCTCCACGAGTCTGCGTGTATTTTTAGTCACGCACACATCCACGAGTCTGCGTGTATTTTTAGTCACGCACACGTCTCCACGAGTCTGCGTGTATTTTTAGTCACGCACACATCCACGAGTCTGTATGTATTTCTTGTCACGCACACATCTTGTATGAGTGCGTGTATTTCTAGTCACGATGTGCGTGCGTGTATCACTTTTCACGCTCACTGTTCACGTCCATTTTCCACGCTCACTCCAGCTAGACTTGGCATGACTTCTTGATCTGGGAGTTTTATTTGTCCTATAATTATTCATTTAATGATGGCATGATAATTCTTATATTATATCCTTACGCCTTTTGGCGTGAACTTGATAAAATCATGACATGTTAATATTGTAAATATGGATTGTTGTGTAGAATGTGTCATGTGTCTTGATTGATCCATGGATACCCAGATTGACTGGAACTTAACTCTGAGGAGTTACAGACTCGACCCCATGTAATACTAATTGACTTTCATGCCTTGTCACCATTGATAATGATTGTGACATTGACTAATAATTGATCATGCATTCCTAGTTGGAACTAAGAGACTGGCTAGTCGTCTTATTGAAATGAATGAATGAGACACGTTCATGTAATGAACTATTGTACTCGATTAGCCGATCCCGAATATTGGCATACAGGCACATGCAGGCTTCAAATTATTTATTTAATTATTTATTTATTTATCTTACAAAAACAGCATGTGTACTTTATGGTCAAGGCATGATTACTCCGTGGTTAGATTTGATTGTTGCATTACGCTATGTAAGACCTACAACATAGCCGCACGGGTATCGTTGTAGAGTTGCGCATATCGTACCCCGTACAAAGTACTCATTTGAATGACCATAATCCACGGCATGGAACTTCACTCAACGTAGAGACTATTAAGTTAAATAAAATAATGATGGCATGGAGAGAATGGATTCCCGAGTTCTTACATAGCAGCCCTCTTGGGACTAGTAGTGCCCGACAGGCCGGCTGGTTCCCACGGATACCGTAAATCTGTCACACGGGCAGGGAACAGTATCTGCTTATATTATTGTACATGCTATATTAACGGCGGGCGTCCCGCTGGGACTCGTCTAATTACATGATTTACGCAATTGATTGATTGGATAGACTAGCCTTGCTCGCACATAGTAAGAACTGAGGAATCCCTAATTGCATAATTCCAGGATAACTTGGGACTCATAATAGCAAGCCGTAGTAGTTGATTGGCCGTTCAAGATGATTTGTTTGTGTACTGTACCCACTCTGTTGCCTAACTGAGATGATCAGAATGTCAGGACATGACGGGCTAACTTCTGTCCTTGTTTGGTTGGAAGGTTGGTTCGAAGTGTCGTGATGTTATGAGAATCCTAGTGGGAAGCAGAGATCTATTATTATATTCTCTTACTTACTAGTTTAGTCCTTCATATCGTCCTTCCTTGTGGTACTTGCTATTAGAGGTCTAACCTCTCTGGTTTTGCATGGTCAGATTTAGAGCCGGTCCCCGAGGATCCAGCTTACTTCTACCTCCAAGATGGTCAACACTAGAGGAATGATCGCAGGAGGACTCGAGTGGGTTTCTTTATTTCACCGCTCGTTTTGTCATTTACTTTATAATTAGCCGTTTGGCACCGACATATTGGTCGGATCGTCTTGTACTTACTTTTGCATAATTATAATTAAGTCCGACTGCAGCTGATAACAATTGTGTATACCTTACTATACCATCTAGCTATATTTTGTAAAGCCAGATTTCCAGAACATTCTGACTGAGCGTTTGGGACGCCTTACTGCTTTATCTTACATGTTCTGTATTACTGTTTCTTATTTGAATGATTGAGACAATAGATGCGAAATGACCATAGTGAGACTTTTATGTAGTATGCACCCCCTCGTCTGGTTAGACAGCATTGATCGTATTATACGGTATTCATCTACCCGTAATACGTAGCTGGCTGAGTCATTCCCCCGCTCTCCAGTATTCTGGTTCTGGGGCGTGACAAGGTTTTAGTGGTAGCCCATGCAGGTCTGATTTCAGACTTGTGGGGTGTTTTGATTTATAGGATGTCTCAATTACACGTGTTTTCCCCCTTGATCTCATGATTCGTTATTCTCAACCCTTGCTTGACATTCTAGTATCCTTTGACTTCGTTGATCCTTCATGTCCGATTGTTTGATTGTTCTCTTGTCCCTTTTCTTAGGGGCACTTCATCCGCATCGGTCAGAGCTGGACAGCAGCAGGAGCAACATGGACAACCTGACCAGGTTGGTCAGCAACAAGGACCGGTACTAACTCAAGAGGCTATTCAAGAAGAAGTGATAGTGGAACCAGCAGCTGGATCGCAGTATCCGGATGTTCCACCACCACCAACAGTTCCACCTACCCAAGTGGACACACCAGCCCTTCTGGAGATCATGAGAGGAATGATGGCTACTCAGCAACATCAGATGTTGGCCCAGCAACGCATGCACACTCAGCTACAAGAGCAGAATGTGCTACTCAACCAAGGATTACAGACAGCATTGGAAAGAGAAGCAAGGCCAGATTCAGGAGCATCAGCCAGGTTTTGCAAGTACAACCCCCGCCGTTTTGAGGGCACGGAGGATGCCATCTCAGCCGATGCATGGCTTAAGGATATCGAGGCTATTCTGACAGCAGCTAAAGTGCCGGCAGAAGAACGTGTGGATCTTGTGAAGTTGTTACTTCAGGATCTCGCACGTGATTGGTGGGAATCAGAGGAAGTGGGCATCAGACGTCCTGTAGTTTGGGACGATTTCACTACAAGATTCAAGACCAAGTACTATGGAGTTGTGACGCAGTTTGATCTATAACAGAAATTTATCAACCTCAGGCAGGCCGGCAAGACTGTGGATGCTTATGCAGCGGAGTTCTGCAGATTGAGTAGATTCGCCCCAGAGATGGTAGCAACAGAGCGCCAGAGGGCCATGAGGTTTCAGCAAGGATTTCATCTTGAACTCTTGCAATTAATAGAGGGGCACAATTACCAGACTTTTGATGAGATATTGACGGCGACTCGAAGGCATGAGATCACCATACAGAGGCTTGCAGTAAGGACTGGGGGTCAGAAGAGATCCCACAGTCAGATTGAAGGAGGAGGGGGAGCCGCGCCCCGAACAACAGCACCATCCACTGGCATTCGTATCCACGATGTGGCGATACGAGGGCCAGCACCACCCAGGCATCAGCAATAGCAGCAGAAGAAGAACCAGCAACCCCCGGTGGGCTACACTTATTGTGGGAAGATGGGGCACACTAGAGATGTGTGTCGGACATTGAATGGACTGTATCTGATATGTGGAAATCCAGATCATCGGGTTACCACATGTCCCATGAATTCGAGGTCAGGAGGACCAGGGCAGCAGTTTCCTGCTCTGCCAGCACCAGGGGCAGGCCAGTATCGAGGACCAGCAGTGGCAGTAAGGCCATTGGCACAGCGTCCATTAGTACCGCAGGCTCAGATGTTTCAGCAGCAGGGACCACCGATGCAGCAACACCAGCATAGACCACCCCAACATCATCAAGGAAGGGGCCAGCAACAGCATCAGGCTAGGCCGCAGCATGGAAATCGGCAAGGAGGTCGAGGGCAAGCATTCACTTTGTCCTTGGAAGAGGCATTGGCATCGGGAGATGTTGTGGCAGGTAACATTCTCGTCGCCTCATATCCCGCAGTAGCATTGTTTGATTTGGGAGCATCCCATTTATTTATATCTGCACGATTTGCGACACGACTAGGAATGGAGTTCGAGGCATTGCCAGGGAGGTTGAATATACTCACTGGTAATGGGCTCGTAGGAGTTAGTAGAGTTATTCTAGCGTGTAGCGTTGTAGTTTGTGGGCATTCCTTACCCGCCCGGTTGATAGAATTTCCTGTCAGAAATTTTGACGTTATCTTAGGCATGGACTGGCTGAAAGACAGTCATGCGACAATAGATTGTCGTAGAGGGAGTGTATCTTTTGATATTCCAGGCATGGAGCGGTTCACCTTAGTCAGATCAGGGGCAACTCAACAAGAGCAGGGAGTAATAACGGCAATGGAAGAAGTTCAGATTCCGAAGGTAGTTGAAGAATTTCTAGACGTATTTCCTGAAGAACTTCCAGGTCTACCACCAGTTAGAGATATTGAGTTCAGTATAGAATTGGCACCTAGAACTAAACCGATATCAGATCGAGTTTACAGAATGGCGAATTCAGAGTAGGCCAAGGTATATCAGCACATAGAGGAACTGAAGGAGAAGAAGTTCATCCAAGCTAGCGTGTCACCATGGGCAGCACCAGTGGTACTTATGGGGAAGAAGGATGGGTCGTCCAGATTGTGCATTGACTACAGGAAGCTTAACGCGGCAACAGTGAAAAACAAGTACCCATTACCCAGGATCGACGACTTATTTGACCAGTTGAGCAAAGCTAGAGTTTTCTCCAAGATAGATCTTCGTTCAGGGTACCATCAGGTGAGGGTTCGGAAGGAAGATATTTCCAAGACAGCATTCAGGTCGAAGTATGGGCATTATGAGTTCTTAGTAATGCCGTTTGGTTTGACCAATGCTCCAGCAATATTCATAGATTTGATGAATCGTATCTTTATGCCATATTTAGACCAGTTTGTTGTTGTGTTTCTTGACGACATTCTCGTATACTCTGCTAGTGAAGAGGAGCATGAAGACCACCTCAGGAAAGTGTTACAGGTTCTGAGAGAGAACCAGTTGTATGCCAAGCTCAGTAAGTGTGAGTTTTGGTCGGATCACATTTCCTTTTTGGGTCACATCATATCAGGAGCTGGAGTAGCAGTAGATCCCAAGAAGATAGAAGCCGTAGAAAGTTGGCCAGTGCCCAAGACCGTAGCAGATGTGCGGAGCTTCTTGGGATTGGCAGGATATTACAGAAGGTTTGTGTCAGACTTTGCGAAGCTTTCAGCACCCATGACCCGCTTGACCCGGAATGATGTACCATTCGTTTGGTCGGCAGAATGTCAGGCATCATTTGAGACTTTGAAGCAGAAGTTGATATCAGCGCCTATTCTTACATTGCCAGTTGGACCCGGAGGTTTTACAGTATATTGTGATGCGTCAGGTAAAGGACTTGGATGTGTCCTTATGCAGCATGGGAAGGTGATAGCATATGCATCTAGGCAGCTTCGGGACCACGAGAAGAATTACCCAACTCATGACTTGGAGTTGGCGGCAGTAGTGTTTGCTCTGAAGCTTTGGAGACATTACTTATATGGTGATCGAGTGAAAATGTACACAGACCATAAAAGTCTGAAGTACATCTTTACTCAGAAGGAACTAAACATGAGGCAGAGAAGATGGTTGGAGTTGATCAAGGATTATGACGTGGAGCTTCAGTATCACCCAGGCAAGGCTAATGTAGTAGCAGACGCTCTTAGCAGGAGAGGCGGCGCATTTATGTTGACAACGCAGAAGCACATTTTAGAAGACCTTCAGGAGATGGGCATCGAAGTTATACTTCCTAGTGATGTAGGACTTCTAACGAGTCTGCAAGTTCAATCCGACTTGGTAGGCAGGATCAAGGCAGCTCAGGCACAAGACCCAAGGATTCAGAAGCTTAGGGCAGAATATGAGTCAGGGCTCAGGAAAGAGATGAGAATTCATGAAGATGGTACACTTAGGTTTGGATCACGTCTATGTGTGCCTAGTGGAGATATCAGACATGAGGTTATGGCAGAAGCTCACAGTTCTCAATATTCTATTCACCCTGGAGGGACTAAGATGTACCAAGATATCAAGCAGTATTTCTGGTAGAACGGGATGAAGAGGGAGATAGCTAGATTTGTTTCCCGTTGCTTGGTATGTCAGCAAGTGAAGGCAGAACAGCAGAGGCCAGCTGGGTTATTGCAACCGCTTCCCATTCCAGAATAGAAATGGGAGCATATTACAATGGACTTTGTAACCGGTTTACCGAGGTCACCAAGTGGTAAGGACGCTATTTGGGTGATAGTGGACCGACTTACGAAGGTAGCACACTTTCTTCCTTTCAGAGTAGGACAATCTACAGAAAAGTTGGCGGAGTTATATATGCAACAGATAGTCAGGCAGCATGGAGTCCCTGTCAGTATTATGTCGGATCGGGATACCCGCTTTACATCACACTTCTGGAAGAGTTTACATCATAGTCTGGGTACCAAGTTAAGATTTAGCACGGCCTACCATCCGCAGACGGATGGACAATCAGAAAGGACGATTCAGACTTTAGAGGATATGTTGCGAGCTTGCACTCTAGATTTTGGAGGGTCTTGGGAGAGCCACCTACACTTGGTCGAGTTCTCATACAACAATAGTTATCAAGCCAGTATCCAGATGGCGCCATTCGAGGCACTATATGGTAAGAAGTGTAGGTCACCGCTTGCATGGGATGATATCGGAGAGAGGAAGATGTTAGGCCCGGAGATGATTGTCCAGACGGTTGAAGTGATTAAGGGAATTAGAGAGCGACTTCGAGTTGCGCAGGATCGGCATCGTCATTGGACGGACCAGCATCGTAGGTCGTTAGAATTCTCTGTTGGGGACCACGTATTCTTGCGGATCTCACATACTCGTGGGGTTATTAGATTTGGCGTCCGCGGGAAATTGAGTCCGCGGTACGTGGGCCCATTTGTTATCCTTGATCGGATAGGCGATGTTGCTTATCGTTTATCCCTTCCGCCTTCATTACGAGAGGTGTATGACGTGTTTCATGTATCTCAATTACGTAGGTATGTATCGGACCCAAGCCATGTCCTCGATCACTCTGAGCTGGTTGTTGGTACCAACCTGTCTTACGAGGAACAGCCTGTGTCCATTTTGGACCGAAGAGAGAAGATACTCAAGAACCAAACAATTAGTCTTGTCCGTGTTGCTTGGTATCATCACTCCTTGGCAGAGTCAATGTGGGAACGTGAGGATGATATCCGATCACGGTATCCACACCTGTTTGACTCACAAGGTATATCTTTTTCTGTATACCTTGATTGTCCTGATCCTTCATGCTTGTCACCTTATGGGTAGAGCTACTTGATATCGTAGAATGATTAATTTACATATACAGTACTTGCTTTTGATATGGTAACAATGATTGCTTGCTCACTAGAATTGCTTGTATTAGTTTAGCTCTGATATTTCTATCCGGTTTGGATTTGAAATTCCGAGGACGTAATTTTTCTAAGGTGGGTAGAGATGTCACTCTCCGTTCCCGGAATACGTATTTTTATACATGTACAGCTCATGTGTATTTATTTAGTAATTATCATGTATTATTCTGTATTTAAATTCCTTTAAATTTTTATGTTAATTAATTATCTGCTCTTTAAATTCCATGTTAATCTATTTCCTGCAATTTTATTTCTGTATTTTATTTCCTGCATTTTATTTCCTGCTTTAGTCTTAGTGGGTTTCGGCTTGGATGGATCTGTGCAACCCGGCCCATTAACTCCCACCTACCACCACCTTCCTATTTAAAGCTCCCCTCTCCATTCTCTCTCCTTATTACTCATCCTCACCATTACTTCTTCTTCTTCCTCTCATTACTCTCCACCCACCAGCAGTAGCAGTAGCAGTAGACAAGTGCAAACTTGCTTCTCCTTCATCCATTTTTGTGGATCATTACTCTTCCTCTCATGATTCTGAGAGAGTTTAGTTCTTAGCATTTTGGATTTCTATGGCTGGTTTTTCCTAGATCTAAGTTGTTGTATTTCGGTTGTTCATGGGTTTGACCTCCCAACTTAGCGTGTTTTCTGGCCGGAAACTTCATCTTTTGGCTTAGGGATGAAGGCTTAGTCACGCACACGTTCTTACGTGGCTGCGTGTATTTTTAGTCACGCACACGTCTCTACGTGTCTACGTGTATTTTTAGTCACGCTCACGTTCTCATGAGCGTGCGTGTATTTTTAGTCACGCACACGTCTCCACGAGTCTGCGTGTATTTTTAGTCACGCACACGTCTCCACGAGTCTGCGTGTATTTTTAGTCACGCACACGTCTCCACGAGTCTGTGTGTATTTTTAGTCACGCACACATCCACGAGTCTGCGTATATTTTTAGTCACGCACACGTCTCCACGAGTCTGCGTGTATTTTTAGTCACGCACACATCCACGAGTCTGCATATATTTCTTGTCACGCACACATCTTGTATGAGTGCGTGTATTTCTAGTCACGCTGTGCGTGCGTGTATCACTTTTCACGCTCACTGTTCACGTCCATTTTCCACGCTCACTCCAGCTAGACTTGGCGTGACTTCTTGATCTGGGAGTTTTATTTGTCCTATAATTATTCATTTAATGATGGCATGATAATTCTTATATTATATCCTTACGCCTTTTGGCGTGAACTTGATAAAATCATGACATGTTAATATTGTAAATATGGATTGTTGTGTAGAATGTGTCATGTGTCTTGATTGATCCATGGATACCCAGATTGACTGGAACTTAACTCTGAGGAGTTACAGACTCGACCCCATGTAATACTGATTGACTTTCATGCCTTGTCACCATTGATAATGATTGTGACATTGACTAATAATTGATCATGCGTTCCTAGTTGGAACTAAGAGACTGGCTAGTCGTCTTATTGAAATGAATGAATGAGACACGTTCATGTAATGAACTATTGTACTCGATTAGCCGATCCCGAATATTGGCGTACAGGCACATGCAGGCTTCAAATTATTTATTTAATTATTTATTTATTTATCTTACAAAAACAGCATGTGTACTTTATGGTCAAGGCATGATTACTCCGTGGTTAGATTTGATTGTTGCATTACGCTATGTAAGACCTACAACATAGCCGCACGGGTATCGTTGTAGAGTTGCGCATATCGTACCCCGTACAAAGTACTCATTTGAATGACCATGATCCACGGCATGGAACTTCACTCAACGTAGAGACTATTAAGTTAAATAAAATAATGATGGCATGGAGAGAATGGATTCCCGAGTTCTTACATGGCAGCCCTCTTAGGACTAGTAGTGCCCGACAGGCCGGCTGGTTCCCACGGATACCGTAAATCTGTCACACGGGCAGGGAACAGTATCTGCTTATATTATTGTACATGCTATATTAACGGCGGGCGTCCCGCTGGGACTCGTCTAATTACATGATTTGCGCAATTGATTGATTGGATAGACTAGCCTTGCTCGCACATAGTAAGAACTGAAGAATTCCTAATTGCATAATTCCAGAATAACTTGGGACTCACAATAGCAAGCCGTAGTAGTTGATTGGCCGTTCAAGATGATTTGTTTGTGTACTGTACCCACTCTGTTGCCTAACTGAGATGATCAGAATGTCAGGACATGACGGGCTAACTTCTGTCCTTGTTTGGTTGGGAGGTTGGTTCGAAGTGTCGTGATGTTATGAGAATCCTAGTGGGAAGCAGAGATCTATTATTATATTCTCTTACTTACTGGTTTAGTCCTTCATATCGTCCTTCCTTGTGGTACTTGCTATTAGAGGTCTAACCTCTCTGGTTTTGCATGGCCAGATTTAGAGCCGGTCCCCGAGGATCCAGCTTACTTCTACCTCCAAGATGGTCAACACTAGAGGAATGATCGCAGGAGGACTCGAGTGGGTTTCTTTACTTCACCGCTCATTTTGTCATTTACTTTATACTTAGCCGTTTGGCACCGACATGTTGGTCGGATCGTCTTGTACTTACTTTTGCATAATTATAATTAAGTCAGACTGTAGCTGATAACAATTGTGTATACCTTACTATACCATCTGGCTATGTTTTATAAAGCCAGATTTCTAGAACATTCTGACTGAGCGTTTGGGACGCCTTACTGCTTTATCTTACATGTTCTGTATTACTGTTTCTTATTTGAATGATTGAGACAATAGATGCGAAATGACCATAGTGAGACTTTTATGTAGTATGCACCCCCTCGTCTGGTTAGACAGCATTGATCGTATTATACGATATTCATCTACCCGTAATACGTAGCTGGCTGAGTCATTCCCCCGCTCTCCAGTATTCTGGTTCTGGGGCGTGACACTTGCACTTATTTTTTTCATTTAGAGCTTGTTGTATAGAATTGAGACTTGAGATGTATTTAAGATTATTCAGATGTTGTTATTATTTCAGTATTTATTTTTGTCTTCAAATTTTTAGTTACAATTCTGTGTTATCTTATCGTGCTTAGACTGTGATTGAGTTACACCATATCTTATACTTGTCCTTCGTTCGGAGTTGATCTTGATGAGTACATTATATACTGCATGAGTTGATGGTTAGTTAGAGACTTAGAACAGCGTTCTACCGCCGACACTGCGGCGTATGTTAGACGTTGTTACGTACTCGTACCCTCACAGTGGGTGCGGGTCGTGACAATCCTCGCCAACCCAGCATACAACACATTTTTGGAAGGAAGAGCTTCAATTGCTCCGACGACTACGGGACCCGGGTTTGTAGGGTTCGACAACTTAGGATGTCCGAGGGTTAGTGGCCGGGGGACTGCAGGACAACGTACAATTATTAAATAACAGAAACAGAAATAGGACATGCAGTTACCCCCCTCCCCCCCCCCCCCCCGCATATGAGCATCATGCAGTTACTCACCCCCCTCCATATGAGCAACATAGAGTACCAACCCTCCCCCCCCCCAATTTCTACCCCCATATCTCATTGCATTAGGACTGTCACAGGCCTGACAGTCCTACTGTATTCAAAGCTAACTGTTGCAGCCGAACAGCCAAAACGAGATGCTCGTTTGTTGTCTTCTAGGGTTAGGATTTCAAGAAAAAATGTAGGTTTATCGTGTTCGAAAATTCCTTTCATGAACCATAAAGAGATTCTAAACCTAATTTATCAAAACTTTTTAGAGAATTAAAAATATTCTAGGATTTTGAATAGAATGTACAAAATTCTTGAAAAAAATAGGAAAGAACGTACCTAGTTTTCGGTTGCTTCGACTTGCGTGTCATCTCTAAGAATCTACGAATGTTGTTGAAGAAATCTTGGTGGAGGAATTGTGAGTGGAGTGGTGGAGGAGAAGAACGTAGGGTTTTGTGAGAGGGAGAGGGAGAGTTCTCTTTTTTTCTTTTGGTGGAGAGAGTGTAGAATGGGTTATGGGAAGGAATGAAGGGTTTGGGGGGTTGGGCTGCCCCCTAGCAAAATTGTGGTTGCCCCTAGCAAAATCTCCACCTCCTTGGGCTGCCCCCAAGTAAGGGTTGTCCCTAGCAAAAATGGTGGTGCCCTTAGAAAAAACCGTCAAAAATTCCCATGTGCCAACAATGGATTGTCCTAGTTGAAGTCATTCCTCCTAGGTGTAAGCACCTCAGGGGGTTGCCCAAGCCACTTTGACTTATCCCAGGGCCGGCCCTGAGTGTAAGGGCCCGACTCGGCTCGTGGTCAAGTCTCAGCATGCAGCTCTCTCCACATGGGCATCTATCAGTACAACCACCTCTCTCAGCCTCTTCCGATTCAAATTCGTCCAAGAGCAAGATGCTGCAGCGGGCAACCATGCCAGAATTGGTTGATGCCTGGTGAACAAACTGCGATCATCACATAGGCGGACATCGCCGGTTCTGTAGTCTAGTGGGAACACACATTGCTATGCTAGGGAATCGCCTCTCCTATCTTGATGTACGTCGGATTTGGAGGTGCTGAAATTTTGTCGAGAGAGAATGGATGTGAAATTTCAGAAACGATAACTCCATAACTCCGATCGGTTTAGGGCCGGCCCTGAGCAATTGGGGGTCCTAGGCAAAATTTTCTAAATGGACCACATACATAATGTAAAAAAAGTATAAATAAATAAAAAATTGTTGTAGTAAAGATTTGAACAAATGACCTCTTAAATAGAAGTTTAGCATTGTAACCACCACATCACAATACTTTTTGTTAAAAAATAGGCACATGATACATACTAGTTTTATTATAGACAATTCTATGTTGGTGTCCCCTTTCGTCGGGGGCCCTTGGCCGTCGTCCGGCCTGGCCCAGAGGGCCGCCCCTTGGATGGATTGATCATGTTAAAGAGATGGGAGGATCTGATCTCCTCTCTCTCTCGAGATCTCCTTGTTTCAATGCAAGTGTGGATCAAGATGTCGCGACTTCCTCTTCATCTCTGAAACGCGGAGGCCATCAGTAAAATAGCGAGTGTAGTGAGCACTCCCATACTTATGGATTCGACTAGGACGAGCCGAAGGCGTTTAGCGTTCACTTGAGTTATAGTGGAGATAATAAGGCATACAAACCTTTCTAAAGTTGTACCTATACTTCTCTTTAAGGGTCTGCTTGAATTGAGGGTTAAGTGGAGGAAAATAAAAATCATGTTTTGTTTGAGGGTGGGAGTTTAGGAGGGGATTATTGAGGGTTAAGTGGAGGATTTGTTTCAACCCTCTTTTGTCTATTTTTTTAACCCCCAAATCAGAGGGTTAACTAGGGGGACTGGAAATTTTTGTTTAAAAATTCATAAATACATTTTATTTGTCATAAAATATCATAACTTTTTTTCTTCCATTTTCTCCATTTATCGTGTAAAATATTAGTTAGTACCTATCATCAACTTAAAAAACTCGAATAGTTGAGGGTATCAAATTGCAATCAGCCAGAAAAAAAAAGGGATGTCCGTAAAAAGTAGTGCTTTATTAGCGGTTGACTTCTAGAACTTCAAATCCGGTAACAATTAGACCTCGTTTGGTTCATGGATTTAAGGAACCAAGAAAAAAAAGTTGTTCCTTTCCTTTGTTTGGTAGCCACAAACTTGGGAATCAATTTCCTGACAAGGAGAAAATTGGCGGAAATATGGTTCCACTCAAGGCCCATGAGATTGATTTTCCCTCCTCCTTTCCCAACATTTATAAAAGTTATGACAAAAGTAACCATGTGTCATTGCTTATTTTACCATTAATTTTATTTTTTATAATATTAATTTTATTTTAAAATGTAAGGATATTATTGGAACATTGTTATATTTTGCTTTCCTTTCATAGGTAGTTTTCTTGTTTTACCAAACAACGGAAAAAAAATGTGACATGAATCATACTTTTTCATTCCCATGGAAAATACAAGAAAATTAATTTCCTATCCGTGAACCAAACGAGGCCTTACACTGTGTTTGGGAACATTTGTGGGGAGGGAGAGGAAAATTTGAGGGGAAGGAAAATGGATGAGAGTAAAATGAAAGTAAAGTTAATTTTTCCTTCATTTGTTTGGATGGACAAAAAGTAGGGGAAGGAAAATTTTAAAAATATTTTTTTTTATTTGTTTATGGATAGAGGTATAATTACTATTTCCTCCTTGGTATTCTCAAATGATGATTTAATATTAATTTTTTGAGGGGTGGTGGGGTAAATTCACTCAAATTCCTTTCAATCTCTTTCCATTTTCCTCCTACTTTTGGGAGAAAAATTTCTTGGTGGGACCCACCTACTTTTTTCTCTAAATTTTTCTTCCCCATTTTCTCTCCTCCTTTCCAAAGAAAAAGTTGAGGGAAAAGTGAGAGAAAATTTTTAAATGATGGTGTTTGGAAAGGGGGAGAGAACATGGGGGAGGAAAATTTGAGAGGAAAAAGTAGGTGGGTCCCACCAAAATTTTTTTCTCCCAAATGTGGGAGAAAAATGGAGAGAGATGAGAGGAATTTGAGTGAATTTACCCCACCACCCCTCAAAAAGTTAATATTAAAGCATCATTTGAGAATGAAATAGTAATTATACCTATATCCATAAACAAATAAAAAATTGTTTTTAAACTTTTCCTTTCCCTACTTTTTGTCCATCCAAACAAAGGAAGGAAAAATTAACTTTTCTTTCATTTTACTCTCCTCCATTTTTCTTCCCCTCAAATTTTCCTCTCCCTCCTCACAAATGTTCCCAAACACAGTGTTAGGGTGTGTTTGGTGGAAGGAAAAAGTGGGAGGAAGGATAATGAATAAGGAAAAAGTGGAAGGAAGAAAACAATTACTCTTGTTTGATATGAAGAGAAAAGTGGATGGAAGGAAAAGTGAAGGGATTGGTTTTCCTCATAACCAAAGAAAATCAATCACCCCAAAAGTGGAAGAAAAAGTGCATACCCATCTTAATTTACATTATACCCTATATAAATTATATTATTTTAAAGTAGTTCAATAAAGTCAAATGGTAAATAAATATTATTAGTTGATGATATAATTGGTAATGTCTATATTTTTTATTTTCCTTCCTACAACTTTTTTTTCCATACCAAACAAAGGAAAATACATCATATCCATTTTCCTTTCATCCTACCAAACATAAAAGAAGGAAATAGTCTTTCCTTTCCATATGGATGAAAAATAAATCTTTTTTCATTTTTCTTCCTTCTATTTTTCTATCCTTCCTACCAAAGACAGCCTTAATGTAGCCGTGTCTTTATTATTTGTGTTTGCAATTATGATGGAACAATAGAGGTTGTAAATGAAAATATGAGCTCCTATAAAGTAATACACAGGGTGCCCGTTGATACGCTGTTTCTCCTAAATCCGTATTTGTGGAAGAAGAAGAAGAAGGAAACATCCTCCGCTCGCAGCGCCACCGCTACCGCCCCTGACCTCCGTCATCCGCCTCAACTCCGGTGAGTTTCCCCCCATCCCCCCCTCTCCCTCTCCGATCGAATCCCCAAAGAATTAGAATCCCTAGAATGTGCGAATAACTTTTCGATTTTGAGAAGGCGATGGCATTTTCTATTGAGTAGTAAAGAAATTTCCCAATCTGTACTATAGTTCGGGAAGTCTTTTTGCATGCCAGATCTTGGTACGGACGCCAATTCGGGAGTGCTCTGTTTCGTTTTTCGACATTGGCACCTACCTGTCTTTGATTGATCGGTTTGAAGAAGATGGGGGTTTGCTGACAACAATTTGATGTGAAGAACCTGGGGTTTGAATTTGAATTTGTTAGAGAACTAGTCTGCTGCACTCGCCTACATTGTATAATGGCAAAACTGTTTCGCGTTAATAGTGGAGAAGAGTGGTGGTTTAGATCTCCTCTAACTAGTTTTGTATTTGGTATAGGAAAATCTCGTGTGCTATATCACTTCCGTTATGCAAAAAACGTATATTAAGTAGTACATTTTTTGATACCTATCCCGAAAGATTACATTAAAGAAGATTGCATAAGAAATGACTATATTCTTCGGAAGCTGCAAGTGGCACCAATTGAGGACGAGATGAGAGGAAGTCGTCCTAGGTGGTTTGGACATGTGCAACCACTAATGCCACCTGTAAGTAGCAATAACTGATAAGATAGTAGCTAAAATGAGCTGCAATGACTAGGGGTAGGGGTAGGCCTAAACCAACATGGATGGAAGCTGCAAAGAAGGATATGGCTTTTTGTTATATAGGACATGGCCCTTAACTGAGTTGAATGGAAGAAAAGAATTCAAACAGCCGACCCCAAAATTTGGGACAACGGCATTGTTGTTGTTGTTATTGTTGTTTTCCGAATATTACCCCTTTTATGCTTGGATTTGGCTGATGGCATTTGTTAAATAGCCTAGATAGCTTCACATGTACCTTCATAATCAGCCTCCCGTGCCCATCAAAAAACATCGGTAGTTACTACTTAGGTGTACCTGTCAACCTTAAAGTAGTTCGTCGACGTCATCATGTCCCAGTAGTTTTTTTATGCAATATCATTTTTTGGAAATTGGCATTTCACGGCTTAAAGTAGGTTTGAGTGTATATGTAGATCAACTTATTTCCAGTTATGGAAGGTTTCCGTGAACAATATGTGCATCTTTCACATAAAAGTTAGATTGATGAAGAACATCATTTTTGTAAGTGTAGGTTTACTTAATGATTGTGGGAGGCTTTTTCATCAGCACATAGAGATCGACTATCTACAGTTCCAAAATGAGGTACCTATTCCTACATGCATATAAATTGCCAGGATTTTTCTCATATAATTCTTATTTTAATTGATTTAAGAATATGCCAGTTAATAGTAATATCCTGATGTTTAACTTGCATTTGTTACTGGACTATGATACAAAATTTGCTGGCCATGATCCTCACCACTCACTGATTAGTTGAAGATGATTGCTGCAATCTACTGTAGGACATAAATATTTGTGGTTAACATGCAGGAGTGCTAATAGGATGTAGAAGGCTGTAACATTTATGACAATTATGTACTTGTCATAAATGACCTAAATTTTTTAATGATCGGTGAAAAATACAACTATATGTGAATAAATTCACGTTACTCTAGGCCAAAGGTTACTGCATGATATCATTATGTTCTCCTGGATCTTACTACAATTCTGTCGAGTGTGGAGAGAGAGTATTTCTTCACATCTGAAATAGGTATTTGGGCTTTAGTAAAGTTTCATAATCTTACTTCTGTAACAAGAATCCTTGCACGAGTGATATGGGTAACTGGTTCTTTGTGGTAGTTTAGATTTGTACGTCGTGATGCTCGATCCTCGTATCTATAAGTTAGTTGCCACATCTATGTTTTTGGCGTTTGCCCTTTCTGTTGTTGTGGTGATGAAGCTCCATAATCCCAATAGAAGCTGAATAGGATATGTATTGTGTGTGCTTTGCTGGCTGGAGTGTCTCCATACGTATGATTCCTTAACCTATGGTTTGTTGCACTTCACTATACGACCTACACATGGAAGCTCTCCAACCCCTTGCCTCCTTCACACTGCTACCAGAAACAATAAATATATGATCAATGCTTGGAGTTGGAGACATTTGTTTGACAAACCAATGGTACCAACCTAACTTCCTACTTAAAATTTCGTAGGGCAAAACATGCGTGAACTAAATTTCGCTTTAGGTGTTTGGGTAGCCTCATGAAAAGGCTAATTGAGCCATGTGCTTGTTTTCTGGATTAAACCCATGGACTTTTATCTTTATCATAATACCAAACTGTTGAGGATATTCTTTCTTCTGATTAACTCGATATAAATGTCACGTGAGCTTATCTTTATCATACTTGCATGAAAATAATTTTTATACCTTGATGCAATTAGAAGGTTATCTTCAGCTCTCTTCTCTTTTCTTTTCCTGATATCTAATAGTCTTAAGGCTTAAGATTTTGATTCTTTACATCCTTAATGCTATAGTATTGGGTTGAGGCAGTAGTAGCTGGCCTGAGATAAGTCAATGCATCCCTTCATCAATCTTCTGTATATTCTTTTATGAGCACCTCTTAGAATTGATCATAGTTTCTATGTATCCCGAAACATTCAATCTTGAGGTCTCTACCATTTTGCTTGAGAGACTCTTCTGTATGCTATTGATCATTCTATCCATTGTACAATAAAAAACGTGGATTACTTCAATGGCTTTGCCTCTATTATTCCTTGTATGCTTGTTGTTGGCTTTGGCATCTGCAATTGGCAAGTAATGAGTAGAAATGGCACGTTAATGCTAATTGCCACTTGATCATGTCTGATAAGATTGGTAATAGCAGTTTTTACTTAAAATAACTCACATTGTTCAACTATACAAAAATACATATTTTCAAATCTGTAAAGAGATTTTGTAAGGGAAGGAAATTGAAGAAAGGGGATATAGAAAGTTTAGGTATCAATATAACTACAGTCAGCATGTTTTTGCTTCATTTTATTTTCCAATTTTTTTAGTTTCTCAGCATCACAGACTCCATTGCCTGTAGTCATCATAGTGTTGAGTGTGTGTGGATACACATGGATGGATGGGTGCTTGGCTTGGGAGTGGGGTTACATATAGATATTGTCTTTTGTTTTATATTTTAAATTCTGACCATCTTTCATTGATTAAGTATATGGATCTTCCTCTGACAGCTTGAGAGATGTTGCTTATCATACAACGATACAGCTGCCTAAGGAACCTTAGTTACATCTCAGTTCGAGTTAGACACATACCACCGAACAGTGATTTCACAATGAAAATAGTTTTTCTGACCACCAATGTTTCAAGATTGCTAGGTACTGCCTAACACGAGGATGGATTTCCTTCTGTTATCATTCTTCCCTTTTTATCTAACTTTATGTCTATATGTTTGTGCTCATTTACCATATAAATGAAAAGTTTAGATTCCTTTGTTACAGATACTTAAGTTGAACATGCATCATTACTTACATTTTTAAATATGTGAGCACAAGATACATAATAGTCTAAAGAAATTAATAAGCTGGACGAGGCCTTTCCTCTATTCCTTCTGAAATGAAACTGCTGTTGATTGCTAACATCTCTAGAATGCCAAAAGAATCCTTTAGCTGGTATCACCTTTATCTCTAGACAACTTTTATTACAATAGATGAGTTGTGTAAGTTGTATCTCTATGAGGAATTATGTTCTTCTCTTTCTTGGAAGACGAAATAACCAGCTGTGCTTTGTTGTGCTCTTTCCTAGTAAGGGTCGTGTGAGATGGAATGAAGCGAACTTGGATGAGATTGAATCCAACAAACCAGTGAGGCAGAAAATTAATGAGCCCAAGACACCCTATCACCCCATGCTTGATGATGACGGTATGACTTTGCATCTGAGTTATTATTATTTGCTTATATTTGTAGACAAAGCTCTACAGAACAATCAGCTTTTATTTATTCTACACTTTTTTTCTGTAGGATCTTTGTCACCACGACATGCTTTTGATGAATGCATCGATGAATCTGCACATGCTGAAGCTATTCTGACTGCCTTGAATGATGTAGCTTCTTCAAGCAGAAGAAGCTCCAGGAGTGGGGGTTGGGCATCCTCTGAAGATGAAGCTGATGCCGTGGAAGAAGATGAAGGTTAGTGTCGCATGCTTATTCTGATAACTCTGACCACTTAGTTACAGATCTGCATTGTTCTTACGGCTTCCTTTCTTTCCTCTAGATATTTATGTATCTTTGTAACAGTTTATTTGTCATTAGTTACCTTTAAGCATGCTAGGTGAGGATTGAATTGGTATGTTGTGTGTGTGTGTGTGTGTGTTCATTCTACCATGACAGCGAAAGCAAGGGAATCCACCTTATATTGTTGAATCTAACCTTCAATAGAGGGGTTAATTTAGATGGGTTGGGAGATGCCATGCATGCAGTATTCACTTAAATGGAAGCATGGTTTATGATAAAGATGTTGCGGAGAAAGACATTGGACAGATGTAGTACAGTCAAAGTTTGGAAAAACATGAGTGATTGAGTTCATTATTATTTTTCCTTGTTCAGATCATAAAAGGGTAAGGAAAATGTCAATTGGTTGAAGTATTCAGATACTGGTTTCATTTATAAGAAAGGGTGACTGTGACAACAGAGTAAGACCATCAATGATTCAAACTCTGCACATGATGAAGTCAAGTGATGGTAGACTGACATAAATTGGGCCCAACCACAACTCAAACTGACCTGCATCTTGACCTAAATTAACAACCATGGGACTACTGCTGGATCGTGCCCCTTTTCTCTCTCCCAAATTGGATGAGGGAGGAGAAGTTTGTATTCGTTGAGTTTATTTATTAGTTTAGTTGGATCCACTTGAGTTGGTTCTATTTAGTAGCTTTATGCTGAGATAGTTGAGTCTTGAGTTTTACTTAATTACCAGCCATGTTTAGTTGGCTTGTCCTAATTTGATTAGTAGTAGTTTTATTTGGAAATTTATTTGCTGATAGCCTAGTCTTGTGGGCTATAAATAATGATGTAATGAGACCTAATAAAGAATTGATGAATTTTGGACAATATGTTGCACATTTACCATTTGATGTGAGGCCTCCTGAACACCTAGACTTAATTCTTGCCCTTCCTACCCCCTTATCGTCTTACCCAGCCATCCCTAGTCCTTTCTTGCCTTGCTTGCGGCCGAACCTAACACCAGAACCTCCTGACAAGGCTGCCACCTCCCTGCCCTTGTCCCCGCGCTCTTACCTTCAAATGCTGATTTATGTGCTTCCTGCCGACCAGCTGGCACCCACAGACTTGAGAGCAGCCATTGTTGTTGCTGTTTGACCTCTCGGCCAGCCATCTGCCTTCCTCACCCCTCTGGCAACCATCAATACAGCTACAGCCTGTGACAGTCCTCTTCTTTGTTGCAAACTAGACCGGCCCCTTCCTTTAGTTTTCCTGCAATTCCAACATCTCATCAAGCCATCTCATCATCTTATACATCAAAATCAATTCCTAAAACCCTAAATTCCCAATCTTTACACCTCAAGAGAAACCCAAACACCCATTATTTCCATCTCTGAAGTTGAAGATCCTCACTTTGCAATCAAGGTTGATCGTCTAATCGTAGAACAGAGGCTTCGAAGATCCTCAATTTGCCTTCTTAACCATTTTTTGGCTGATGCCCCTGGTGTAGACTCCAAAGTCGTTAATGGACGCCGAGCACTTCTCATGAAAGTGTATCCTAGGGTTTGTTTGGTTCGGCAAATAAAAGTCGGAACTCCAAAATTTGGAGCTACTGTGCTCTCTCTCTCTCTTCACACATCCAATGTTTGGTTGGATGCGGGAAGTAGAAGGTGGAAGTTAATGATTTGATGGGTGCAGTTCCGCACACTCCTATTTTTGCTTCTTTTGATTTTCGATTTTTTTTTTTTAATAAGTCGGTCCGGAGCTCCAACCATTCTCCCGAAAAAAATAAAAAATAAAAATAGTAATAATAATATTAGTATTAGTATTATTATTATTATTAGTATTAGTATTAGTATTATTATTATTATTAAAGTTGTAATAAATAGGTTGTAATAATCATAGAATATTAATAATTTGGAATAATAATATGATTATTATTATTATTATTATTATTATTATTAGTATTATTATTATTATTTAATCCATAAAAAATAATGAATATTTTTGGTTGGGGGGTAACATCACCATATTCAAAGTGGAAAATCACATCACTTCTGAACTACCACTTCAACAACTATCCAAACGAAGGAACTACAAAAGGTTATACTTTCCAACTCACTTTCAATAACCATCCAAACGAAGGAACTCATAAAATATGGTTACGCATGACGCGCATACGCAAACTCTCCACTTCCATTTTTTTACTTATCTCCACCTACGCGAACCAAACAGCCCCCTAGTGCGAGTTCGAGAAGAGAAGTGGATTCTTCTCGTACAATCAACTTTTGTGGCACTATTGGGATAAATTCTGTATTTGTCATTTGTTTCGGCTTTAAAAGTTCAGTCCCATCCAAATCAAGTGTATAACCAACACAACTTTGAGGTATTGGACCCATTTTATTGGAAAATTATTTTTATTGGTTATAAAATGATATGTTATATTCTTTGGGTGTTTCATAATAAATGTTTGATTTCATGATTTGTTTCCACATAGAGATCCATAATTTATGAAATTAGAAATTACATTTTTCATATTTCCAATAGAAATTTGAAGTTGGCAGTTCATGTTTCAGATGAATGTGGACTTATTGGATAGAATATTGGTTTTAGGTGTGAGAGGGGTTAAAGTTGATAGAAAAATAGAATTCCATCATTTTAGGAGAGAAATGGTATGGAAAATTCATATTAGTTATTTCTCTCACTTCCTTTTCCTTTTACTTCTCTCAAACCAAACAACATAAACACATTTTCTTTTTCTCGTCTTTTCCCTCAAACCAAACTCAGCCTTAGAGATCAACTCCATTGGACTTTTCTTCCAAGGTCATTTTTGTGTCAGAAAGAAGATCCCTTGTTTTTGTGGTTGCTAACTCATTAATTTTTTTTACATTGCATACTAGGATTGCTAAAATAGAATTTAATAAATTTTCATTCTTTTGTTGTGAAGTGCTAAAATTTATAGGATGAAACAATGGAAACTCACTTGAGGCTCCTCTGCAATGGTTAAGAGGGATCAGATGACAATATTCTGAAAACAACTACAGATGACATCTCACAAGTGGAGATGCTATACCTAAGTATAGCATCCTAGATGAAATGAAGTTAATTCTCACGAATCCAAGGATTGGCCGTTAGATGCCTCCATCTAGGCAGGAGGAAGAGAACAAGGCAGGGACTGGCTCCTTCATGGCACTGTTATGGTATTGAAGTTGGAAAAGAGCAGGAAAGTGGATAGAGAGATGGAAAATGAAAAAAGTAAGAATGGAAAAGGTATCATTATCAATTACCACTAAAATAATCGCTTCTCGTCACTGTCATCTTAACTGGTGTTGTGTAATGAAGGATGAGGTGAAAGCTAGGAAGCACATATTCTGCAAAATTAATGCTATATCGTCTCGTCTCCGAATGGATATCCAGATGGATACATAACGATAAACTCCAAAATACACTGGGATGTGCGAAAATCTTTATGACCACCTGTCAACTTGACACTAACCTTCTATGGCAGTGTTGAATTCCTAGCCTAGGTAACAATGAGAAGGAAATGGCCTTGCAGCAAAACCTTTGAGGCTAGTCGTGAGTAGGTAGACCTACCATTTGTCTCATACAATTAAGCCTATGCGGCCAAGGAGCATCTTCCAAGTTTTCCTATAGTAGAAAAGAATCTAGATGAAATTAAGCACATTGTTGATTGTTCTGAATCAAGGTAAGTTCAAGCAAATCTATACGAGTTAAAAGGGATTATTGTATTCACTTTTTTAGCATTAATCTTTGAAAGTACATTCAAAAATAAAGTCCTATAAAGGTGTAGGTAAGTAGCATATCAACTGTTTGCAAGATGTTTGTGCTCATCACACCTTATTTGTTTATTTGATAGAATTTCAGAATCTGACCACCTTCAGAGAGGGTTTGTCATACACGCGGGTATTGTAGTTTGGAATTAAAATAACTTCCACGTCTGCGGTGTAATTTTGTATATGCCCATACTAAATTCTATTAGGATCTAAAAGGAATTATTGTATTCATTTCTTTAGCATTAATCTTTGAAATTGAAAGTACATTCAAAAATAAACTACTACTATAAAGGTGTAGGTAAGTAACATATGAGAGGGTTGTGTTTGTGTATGTGTGTGGGTATTGTAGTTTGGAGTTTTGTTTTGTGTGTATGTGCATGCATGGAAATTGTGGTAATGTGTGTGCACATGTATTATAGGCTACGCATCAGGTAACATATAGAAAATTTTATTAGAATAACTTCCACGTCTTAAATGTAATTTTGTATATGCCCATACTAAATTCTATTAGGATCAAAGCTGTCGTCTAAGACTATAAGTGAATTCATTTTCTGATTCACCCTATCTGATCTGGATCTATAAAATGGACCAGGAGTGCCTGACCTTTTACAATATTTCAGTACTGACAAGTTAAATACAAACTTCAGTTATTGATATCTATTACCTTTCACTAGCGTTTAAATCAGTTGGAGGCTTGGAGCTTTAGATGATCTTGCTATTGCTCTCCATTACAGTTTGAACATTATCCATGCCACTACTCTTAATAGAGAAAATGATATCTAGTAGTAGCTGAACATAGTTACTGGGATCCTCCTACCCCCTAGGTCCAGATCCCTTGACCCCAAATCTGCAGGTTCTCCTTCTGGATCTAAAATGGTGACATGCACCGATCTTCATGTTCTAAAACATGTGTGAATTAAATTTCAGGCAATCTACAAAACTCCAACCCATCGATTAAGTGGTCTTATGTGTTCCATTAAGGAATGATGAGTTAGAGTTTTGTAAATCACTTAACTCATACATGTTCTAGAATACGGAGATCATGATGGACAGTGCAAATTGGCTTTTTGTATGCAAATCCACTGTTGGAAGATATGGTATGCACTTTAACAAAATGTGCACTGGTCGACAAACTTCTCTACACAGACAAGAAAAAAGTCTTTATCCCTAATTTTGGGGTTTGGCTTTTTAATTCTTTTCTTCCATTAAGCTCTGTTAAAGGTTATGTCCTATATAAAACTAAACAAAAACCATATATTTCTTTGCTCGTGTGTGTATATATACACATATTTGTAGCAAGGTAATTGTATTACCAGGGCCGGCCCTGAGCAATTGGGGGCCTGAGGCAAAATTTCCTAAATGGGCCCCATTCTTAATGTAAAAAAAAAAGTATAAATAAAACAAAAATATGTTGTAGCCAAGATTTGAACCAAGGACCTCTTAAATACAAGTCAAGCATGGTTTACACCACAATGTTTTTTGTTAAAAAAAGGCACATGATACATACTAGTTCTATTATAGACAGTTCCATGTTGGTGCCCCCTTTCGTCAGGGGGCCCTGGACCGTCGTCCGGCCTGCCCTGGGCCAGGGTCGCCCCTGTGTATTACAAACTATGTTCCGGGCTAAACGTTGGAGCTTATTACATCATCCCCTATTCCCGGCCTAGCTGGGTTTGAATCTTCGCACGCCAATCCTTGGTTTTGGAGATAGTGGAGATGGAGATCGAGGAGGAAGAGGTACTATAGGTGGGAGATGAAAGTAGAATGGACGATGTGGGGGTCGAGGGGTGGAAGGAGAGAGAGTGGGGGAGAGTATGGCCGAGGAAGAAAGATTTTTTGGTTGAAAAATAGAGGGTAGCAAAGTCTAACAACTTAGAAAGTTACACATGCGCACAGGAAAACACGAAGCTTATATAATTATACGATTAATTAAGGATGTCGTTATTGGCACTCCGGAAACGTCATCATGCACTCTTTATTTTTCTAACATTCAAATGCAAATTTGTTCATGTATTAACACTATTGGCACTCATAAAATGTCATCATACACTCCTCCTCCCATGCATGCACAAATTAATGTCATATTCTAGTACATGGACATATTTGGAATTAGAATAATAGAAAATTAAAAAGGAGTGCAGGATGACATTCTAGAAGTGTCCATAACAACACCCTATTAATCAATGAAGTATTGGTTTAGAAGGTGCACCAATTGTATTAGCTTATAAGTATTATTCTTGTTTTAACTTAATATCCAATAGTGCGGAGGCGAGGAGGGGGGGGGGGGGGGGGGGGAGCGAGGGCGGTGGCCAGGAGAGGGGGGGGGGGGGGGGGGGGGGGGGGTGGAGAGGGGAAGAGGAAAGAAGAAAGAGAAAGAAGCAAGGGCATTTAGGTCTAAGAATTTTTTTTTTGACGGTTACCGTCCAAAGTGGGGGGTAACTTACATTTGTGCAAACTTGTGGGATGAACCTTACATATGGTAAAATAAAGTGGGGTGCCACTCAAAATTTCTCTATAAGATTTTGGTTCCACTAAAATAGTTTTATCATTTGCAATTTAGGGTGCCTTTGATTACGATGTGGAAAATATGTGAAAAATAAATTAATTCCACATAATTATTTTAGTAGGAAAAAGTTTCCATGGAATTAATTTGGATGTTTGATTGTCGTTATTTTCCGTGGAAAATAGTTATTTTCCGTGGAAATTGATATTTTTCTATGGGCCGGGCCAGTTTATTTTTCACCATTTTGGAGGAAAATATGGAAAATGATAAATTTTTGGAAAATAATTCCATGGAAATATACGCTATCAAACACTACAAATGATGGAAAATTTGTGATGAAAATATTTTCCATGAAAAAAAAAAAGCTCATTCAAACACAGCCTAGGTTTTTCAGTTGACAGCGAAATTTGTTTATTATGTAACCTCGTATGTGTTCTTTACCTCTCTCTGGTCTTTCAACTTTCAAGTTGTGCTTTTCATCATTGGTTAACTAAAAATTAACTTTGCAGTCTATCACATTGACCTTGCGAAAGGGTGTCGATAGTTAACATGAATGTTCTAAATAACAAATGAAATCAAGAATCATAATCCTGATTTTTTTTTTTTTAATGTTGATGTTCCCGTGTTCCTCTGATTTCTTGCATATCCTGAAACAGATGGAGCGAGGTTAAGTTTCAAGGAGCACCGGAAGGTTCATTATGATGAATTCAGGAAGGTCAAAGAGCTGCTGCGGACGGGATCCCTTGCAGAGTTTGTGGGTGAAGAAGATGGTAATGGGATTGAAAAAGATGGAGGAGGAAGCAGTTCTTCTACACCAGGCTCTGTTCAGGAATCCCAGTCCAATGATAAGCAGCAGCAGCAGCCGTCTCCGAGCAGTGGCCATTGAAAGTTCTTGGTCGGACACGACACGACACTCCTCGAGGTTAGGTTCTGATGTAGTTTGATTATTATTGCCACCAGATGAGTGAATAGATATTGATGTCCTTCTCTTCCAGACTGTTGAAATATACATGCATGATCGTTTGCTTCCCTTTGTATTGTTATGCTAGGTTTGGGGGTGGTTTATTATTTTTTTTATTTTTTTAACTCCCGTTATAATAATTGGAAAGAATAATCTCCTTCCTCGTGGGACCGAACCCACCCAGTCAGTTTTGTGGTATGTTCCCACCTGCCGACCACTAGATATCCAGGATATTTTGACATTTGTATCCCTCCCTGTAAATGGAGATTCTTAGCCCACCGGTTACAATTTACAAACATAACTGTGTATAGTAAAAGTAGGTGAGCTAGAGGTGAGCATTATTCGGTTTAAAAAAATTCGGTTCGGTTTTGGGTTTCTGTTTTGGTCCAAAATCGAAAATCGCATAAAACTTGTGCAATTATGTAAATACTCTCAATTCTGTATATGTTGTAATTAAAATGTGTATATTTTGAAAATAACAATTCTATGTGTTTTGAAACTAAATTTTGGTAATTTAACAACTAGTCTAACTTTGGACGTAAATACAATAAATACGTGTATAAAAATATAATTTTTTTAATACCATTTAACCATGATTTCAACTTTGGACCCTATTCATTATACAATAGAAATAATCCAACCGAATGAACGGAATCGTTATTCGGTTTCGTTTTTGGCTATTTCGGCTCGATTTCGGTTTTGAATTTTTAGAATTTTGGTTTATTCGGTTTTGACTATTTTGGTTCGGTTGAAACCGAATAAACAATGCTCACCCCTGGTGGGCTAGATAATCTCCTTGGACAGGCAGCTTGCTAGACTCAAACTACAATCGTCTCCCAAGTAAAATCTCCTACTTTGGTCAGTTTGATTAGTTTGGTTTGGATGTTACATCTGCTGTTTTGAATACTGTTAGAATCTTTTTTTTATTATGTTAAGTAGCTTTCAGAATTATTTTCATACTGTGTGGAGCAAACTAGCACCGAAACTAAGCCTAATGAATATTTAGCTAATTGAAAGTAAGCTGATGATAAACTTCGATTCAATGGAAAACGTATATGCCATGTGGGTCCTATAGTTTCTTGCTGTCTGACTCCCTGAATCAAAGTCTGAAAAAGGGGTCTTAATCTCGAAAACAAATACATTTCCCAGTTGGTGGTTTGTTGCACATGCGATTATGTAACAGCTGAATTGGAGAATTGTGTAGTTTGGTTGACGGAATCATGGGGTAGGAAAGGAAAAGTTATTACTTTCTATGTTTACGAGTCAATGAAATCGAGGAAAAAAAGAAAAGTGATTCCTAATGGAAAAAAAAGTTAGAAGTGAAAATGGTTCCACTTCCATATATCCAAGCAAGTTCCATCTTTGGCCTCGTTTGGTTTGCTGAAAGGAATGGAAATGAGATCAATTCCTTAGTATTTCCTAAGGGTGGGCACGGGTCGGGCCGGGTCCAAATTTTATGGATCCGGACCGGACCCGTTAATTGGCGGGGTGGGACGGGACGGGTCCAAAAAATATTGGAACCGATACGGATTCGACCCGTTCGAAACGGATCCAAACCGAGCCGACCCGCGGGTCCAAACGGATCCAAAAAAAATTCAAAAATTATAGAATAGTAAACATTTACACATGTTTATTATCTAGAAGAACAAAACAAGTATTATGTTTTTCCAATTTCTAAAATTTGTTTACTAAACAATAACGTGTG
This sequence comes from Iris pallida, assembly GCA_029216955.1. NCBI lineage: Eukaryota > Viridiplantae > Streptophyta > Magnoliopsida > Asparagales > Iridaceae > Iris > Iris pallida. The sequence goes on from JANAVB010037618.1 coordinate 3,461,067, forward strand.
CTATTATTTATAAATTATAATATGCAAAAATCAAAATTGATAAATAAAAAAAAATTATACTCCTAGAAACGGGTCGGTTCGGGGTCCCGTTTATTTTGAAAATAGGACCCGCCCCGCCCCGCCCCGTTTAAATTTCAAATTTTAGGAACCGTCCCGTTTGACCAATATACGGTTCGGGCCGGGTCGGAACCGCGGGTCCTGGACCCGTATGCCCACCCCTAGTATTTCCTTTCCTTTGAAAAATTACAATTTTATTGATTTTTCTTTACGATGTTTGGAAATGCCAATAAAATTGGAAATAAAAGTAAATACTTCAATGTGGGAAAGTGATTTCTTGCTTGGATGGATGTAATCATTTTCTTCCTTAATTTTCTTTCTATTGGGAATGACTTTCCTTTCATCCTCAATTTATTTGGCTCCCAAATATAAGAAAGTAATGACTTTCTTTTCCCAACATTTTAATTCCGCGAACCAAACGAAGACTTTAAGGGTGTGTTTGGTAAAAGGGAAAAGTGGAAGAAAAAAATGGAGGAGGAAAAAGGAGAAGGAATGATACATTTTTTTTTGTTTGGTATAGAAGAAAAAGTGGATGGAAGAAAAAGTGGAGGGATTATTAGTTTTCCCTCATAACCTAAGAAAATCGATCCGTCAAAATGTGGGAGAAAAAGTGGAAAGAAAAGTGGATATTTATCTTAATTTACAATTATACCATATAAAAAATAATATTATTTTAAAATAGGTCAATAACGTCAAATGGTAATAAATATTGTTAGTTGAAGATATAATTGCTAAAGTCTATATTTTTATTTTTTTCTTTCGGCTTTCCTTTCTATACTAAACAAATTACAATGAATCACTTCCATTTTTCTTCCATCCTACCAAACACAAAGGAATTTTTTTTTTTCCATATGGATAGAAAGTGTATCTCTTTGGTTTCGACTTCCTTTTACTTTTTTATCCTTCTACCAAACACAACCCAAGTATTTACTTTCCCTTCTAATTTCTTTAACATTTTCAAATTTTGAAGAAAAAAATTCGATAAAAATTATAACTTTTCAATAGGGGTGCAACTCGGGCGGGCTAAACCCGAATCCGATCGGGTAAACCCGTTAATGGGTTGAGTTAGGGTTGAAGGTATTCGGGTTCTGGCTTGGGCTCGGGTTAAAATATTTGAACCCGATCAAAAATCGGGTTGGGCTTGGATTCATGTGTTGGGTAACCCGAAACCCGACATACATATATTTTATATATATATTGTTTCATACTACTTAAATAAAATGTTTAAACTATAAATTTTTTTTTCACCAAAACTCTTCAACTCCTTGTCCTAAATCTTATTTCAGTTTTATTTTGTAATGATTGAGACTTGATTGCTATTTGATTATGCATTTAATATTACTCTTGTTTAAAATTATTTCAAATATCATATTAGAGTCCGATAAACCTGATGGACCCGACCCAACCCGAGCCCAACCCGATCCTCCGAGCTTGGTCTTGGACTTCATATGTTGAACCCGAAGTCGGGTCGGGCTTGGACTTGGGCTAGGCTTATGATCTATCGGGTTGGGCTCGGGTTAACCTCAAACCCGATCCAACCCGCCCGAGTTGCACCCCTACTTTTCAAAGGGAAAAAATATCAAAGAATTGAATTTTTTTTCTTTTCTTTCTACGGACCAAACGTAGCCTTAGTCCTGCAAAATCATTTAGTTTGCAGCACACCTGAATTGACTTACAACACTGCAAGAGAAGTGGTGAGAAATGAGGAAAACAAGTGAGCACATGGTGGGAGAAATTGAGACTTTGACTAGCAAACAAACAAAGATTGGAATTAGATTTTTCAAATGTGACCCTCCCCTTCATAAAACCCTGAAGAAGGTGCAAAATCAGAACTTAATTTCCTTCGGAATTTATATCCGCCTGATGCACATGGCTGGCTGCATACATACTACAGGCTGGCATGACAATTGTTTTCGGAGTTGAGTAAATGAGTTATTATTCCGGAAATTTTCATAGAAAGCACAGAAAGTTTATATAATTATATCCAAATCATCACGTTCCAAAAAAAATTCAGATTGAGCATAAAAATGCCCATTCGAAGTGCGTTCTGCCAAAAGAAAGAAAAAAATTTACGAACGCTTAACTTTAGAAAGGACGTTTCCCTCTGACATGGCATAATTTTAGATATTTTTATTATCCAAAGGCATATTTTTAGAAAGAATGCTGAAGGAGAATAAAACAAAGAGAATAAAACGAGAAGGAGAAGGGGGGAGGAAACCCACAATTATCCAAACCCCAACAAAGAAAATAACAAAAAAGAAAAACGGCCTTAAAGAAAAGACATTCCCAATGGCATTTTGCTTTTTTATTATTTTCTTTTCCATTCGTTTTGTTCAAATAGCAGATAGTTAACGGTGTCACATAACTCATTTAAAAAATCTTAAAATTAATAGAACGTCCTTTCGAAAGGCGTTTTATGCTTTACTTATAATTTTGAGAAAGTTGATGTTTTAGGTATAATTTTATATATTTTTGATGCTTTGAATGAAAATTTTCATTATTATTCCCTCCATCACAAGTGGAAACTATAGACTTTTTACTCTCCTATAAATCTATTGTAAAATTCTAAAATTTACGCCGAATCGAAATTAGACATAACCGAAACCGAATCGTAACCAATTCCGTTTATTCGGTTTGTTGAATTAAACTATTTTTATTATTCAATGGATCGGTCCAAAAGTTAAAATTATACTTATATATTTAAAAAAAAATCATACATAAGTTCGTAGTATTTTAAAATTTCATCCAAAGTTGAACTAATTATTAAATAACAACGTTGGACTTTAAAAATATTTTTTTAATCATAAAAATATATATAATTGAAAACATTTATATAATTTTGTATATTCGATTTTCAATCGAAACTGGAATCCAAATACAAAACCCAGAACCGAATATAAAAAATTAGTAGGTTCAAAACTGAAACGGAACCTAATCTCTTATTTATGCTCTCGGTTAGAGCATCCTTAGTAAGGCTCATCATCAGGCCCAATTTCTACATTTAGAATTTTGAAGCTTATTTTGTAGAATAGTAAGTCTAAACCCTAGTCCCAATTTCTACAATTCCGGTCTCACCTCACCCATAGGTGCTAAGGGTTGGGCCTCTCAGTTTCTAGATTCTAGAAATTTATTTTGTAGAATAGTAAGTCCTAGTCTGGAGTCCAACTTTCTAAATTTTAGATTTTACATTATTTTTTCTATATCAATTTTTATCCATACAGTCTTTGTGGCCGGAGCCTATTTTATCATTTCATATTATTCTCATACAAATTTAACCCCTTTTATATTTAATTGTCTTTGAAGAGTCTCAACTACTAATGATGGTGGTACAAAATAATGTTATAGCAGTTTATTTTGTTCGCGGGTTATGACCTAGTGGTAGTAATGGATGTCCCGACATGGAAGGTACAAGTTCAAATTCCTTCCCTCCTAAAAAAAATAATGCTTAATTGCAACTTGATACCCTTAACTATCACCGTTTTTTAATTTGATACCCTAAACTTTTTTTTTTCTTTTCAATTTGATACCCTAAAACTTTTTTTTTTTTTCGAAAATACCCCTTCCATCTCTCTCTTCCCCACTCCTTCCACCATCGCTGCCCCCCTCACCCCTCTTTCGGCCAACACCCTCGGCCACCCCCACCCTCCTCTCGCCGTCCCACCTCCCGTGCGCCTCCCTCCTCCTGCCACTCCTCCGATCTGGCCCCTTCCACCCCCCCCCCCCCCCCCCCCCCCCCCCACACCCACACACACACACACACCCCCGCGCCCATTCCCACCCGCACCCCCTCCTCCCACCGTCCGTCTTTATTGTCACGCACCGCCGGAGAAGATGAGAGAAGGCATCGATCGCCGGAGAGGGAGGGGGAAGGCATCACCGGAGAGAGAAGGGGGAGAGAGAGGGGGCAGGGGTATTTCTGAAATTTTTTTATTTTGGGATATACAGTTGAAAAACGGTAATAGTTGAGGGTATCAAATTGTTGAGTAAAAATGTTTAGGATATCAAATTGAAAAACGGTCATAGTTGAGGGTATCAAAGTACAATTAAGCCAAAAAATAAAACAGTTTAGTTATGATGCGTTGCGTGTCATGAAAAGAGAGAGTTTGGTAAAGCATAGGAGATAATGATGACTTAGAATGCTGCACATGTTACACGGGCTCTATGTTGACAGCTGACGGACCCAGCAGCTACAACTACTATTATTATAATATAAGCACGTCACCCTATGCTTTGCTAATAATATGTCCCCACGAGCTATATATATATATATGTAAATATGTAAGCAATATCTTTGTTAGTAGCTTCGTTTGCTTCGGAAATAAATTCCCTCTTATTTTCCATAGAAATGGAAATATAGAATTTTTGTCACAATTTTTTTTCTTTGTTTGGTAAAATAAGAAAATCATATAGAAAAGATTATTTGATTACTTTTTCAGTGTTTGGTTGGTACATTAAAAAAAAAGCAAAAATATATCAACGTTTCAATAATATATTCTGTACCCTGATAAAAGAGACCCAAAACAAAAGTAGTTAATGGTAAAATAAGCATAACTAAGGGTTATTTTTGTCATAATTTTTTGTAATAAATGTTGGAAGAAGGAGAAAAAATTAATCTCATGGGTCTTGAGAGGAACCATATTCTCTCATATTTTTCTCCTTGTCACTTGTCAGAAAAATGAGCTCCAAGTTTGTGGCTATCAAACAAAGAAAGAAAGAAAATTTCTTTTCTGATTCCTTAAATCCGTGAGCCAAACGAGGCCTAAAATTCTCCACAAAGTATAGTTAATTGACAGTACAATTGTAGAGATGAATATATTGTCAAAATTAAAAAAAAAAATTATGAGGAATAGTCTAGAGATGCGAAATAAATATAAGGCTCGCCTGGAAATACCGTGTCGTACGTCAGTCATATGCTGACGTGGCGGCTCCCTGTTGGATCCAAGCTGGATCTCGATGTTTGCGGGAGGCTGGATCGAATGGGGAGTCGTCACGCAGTCTCGAGCTGTTGTACGGTCCTCCGCTGCTCGGTTCTGCTGATATTTTCGTATAACTATTAGGCTATCTAGTAGAAATAATCATGGCCCTTCTTCTTAGATTTTGGAACTTTTACGGATCATACTACTTGGCAATAGGAAATCAATGACTAATAATTCAAAAACTTTTTTTTCTAAAATTTTAAATATTTTAAATTATTTATCTTAAATCTTGATAATTAACACAAAAAACAAAAAACAAATCTCAAACAATTCGGATAAGTGTCCTTATTTCCAACAAACTATTTGTCCTTCCTTCCCTTTTTTAACATTCCAAGAACCCATTAACCTCACAGTACAAAAGAATTCGTAAATCTCCATTGCCTACTATTTTTTTTTTTAGAAAGTCATATATTATAAAAAGATCAAGAGAATACATTGTTCATATCATGTAGAACATTAGATGCAATACAAGATGGAATCTCATCATATACACATATGAGATTAGAGATGTTGGATAGTAAAGTGTTGGTGCTTTATTTACATGGAGAGAGCTTGCTCTCAACATGCCTTGTAAATTTTAGTCTCACATCGGAAATGCACCATGAGTTATCTCAACATATATACTTGGGTGTGTTGTTGAGAGATGCACATGGGGTGGTGACCCTAAGGAGGGAACCATGTGGGTGATTTTACTAGGAGGTAAGAATAAGGCTCCAAGGATTAAGCATTAATGCTTTTGTCATTCTCTTGGATTAATTTCCATTTGGAGCTAAGCCCCAAAGGGGCTTAGCGACTCGGACTCGGACTCGGACTCACGGGCTCATGAGGTGTAATGTGGCATTTTGTTGGCGCACTTAGCACGTCAGCAGTCATGCGGTCTTATGCGGCGTGCGGCTCATATGCGGTCCATGCGGCACATGCGGTCCATGCGGCTCATGCGGCTCATGCGGCACATGCGGTCCATACGGTTCATGCGGCCATGCGGCTCATGCGGTCCATGCGGCTCATGTGGTCCATGCGACCCATACGGTCCATGCGGTCCATGCGGCCATGCGGCTCATGTGGTCCATGCGGCCCATGCGGCCATGAGGCTCATGCGGCCAGGCTGCTGCTGCTGCTGTCGCATGGAAGGCTCCGCTGACTGTGCAGATTACAAGTCAGTCATGGTAAGGCTGAATCAATGTGATTAATTCGGATCCTATCTTTGTGGGATTTGAATTAATTTCGTTCCTATCTTTGTGGGATTTGAATTAATCTCGTTGCTATCTTTTTGGAATTTGATTCAATCTTTCCATAACTGAAGTGACGGCTAGGGTTTCCACCCCCTCTCTATAAATACTCTCTTCTGGCCTCCTTTGTGGCTACTACGAAAAAATATAAGTCACAAAAGGAGAAAGAGAGAGAGAGAGCTGCTGCCGCCATTGCAAGTCTATCCGAGGAGTCAGAACAGAGGTGACTTCGAGCGTTCCACAAGTTCTTCAAACTTGCTGGTTCCTGGAAGCAGATCGTGTGGGACGAATCTTGCTTTGAGCAACGGTGTTTTGACACCCCATCATTGTCCTTCTTCTTATCTCTCTCTAGATTATTGTAACTCGTTCTGTCCCAATTGCAACACGTTTGCAAGGAAGAACGAGAGATCTTCTCTTCTTTATTTTTCTCCTCCATATTGTAATCGGGTTATTTGGTATTTGTATCATCGTAGATCTTTGTTGCATCTGTTTTACCATCTTTGATCAAGCCCCGGGACTAACATAAAGCGTGGGAAGCCAGAGAGTGAGCATAGAGATTAGCATTCCTATTGATGTAAGAAAATGAAATATTAGTAGCAGATCGTAGAGTCATTCTTGCATCTTCAATAGTATGTCGAGCACGCCAAAGAGGAAATGTGTTAAAAGTGTTGATTGAGTCAATAAGGGGCTTGCAATCACCTTCGATAATGGTATCTTGAAGTTGATTTCTGTTGCAAATATCCAGAGAAAGTCGGATACCCAAGGCTTCAGCTTCAAGTGGTGAACCACCATCCTCCGCTGTTGAAAGAGCTAACAAGAAATTTCCATATGCATCACGAAGCACAGCTCCTGCAGATATCTTCCCTTCCAAGTATGCTCCATCGAAGTTGATTTTCATGCCATTGCCATTCGGAGGAGACCAGCAGGCATTAGCATGAACACTGGATGTTGATAGAACGGTTGTAGGGAGGCCTTTGTTTATAGCCTCCATTTTTTCCTTCATGTTGACAGCATCATCAAAAATTCTTCTTCCATTAATGACCAGCTTCTCAAATATGGACTTATTCCTGGCCTTCCAAATATGCCACAATATATAGAAACACATTGCAGTTTTATCCATGTCTCCTTCTTTCAGCAAGGAAGTTGTACATGAAGTAATAGAGCAATCAACATTTAAGAAGGAGTTAATTGCTAGGTAATGACTCCATGTAATACATGTTATTGGACAATGAAAGAGAAGATGGTTAGTTGATTCAATATGTACCCGATCGACAGTGTGGACAAGTGGCCTCAATATTGCTGATACGACGATGAATATTTTCTTAGATAGGAAGAGAATTGGTAAGGGCACGCCACACAAATAATATCACTTTAGGACTGATATGATTAAGTCCCCATAGCTTCTTCCAATCAGTGAAATCATTAAGAGTTGTGGTACTATCGTTTTGCCTCAATAACTCATGGATTGTTCTATATGCTGACTTAGAAGTAAGCTCCCTATCCGCAGTATGCTTCCATATGAGTTTATCCGTAGAACAGTTTACAGATAGATGAATCTTCATTATTGCAGTAGCTTCTCTAGATGGGAAAAGTAAGTTAATCAAATTGAGCTTCCACATTTTCGCGTTCTCGTTGATAAGATTAGAAACTTTTTGAACCCATTTGTTGCTAAATGCAAATCCATGAACTCTGTGATTGGAGATTGATGGTACCCAAGGATCATGCCAAATATTAATAAGGGATCCATCCCCGACTGACCATATCACATTATCCTTCAGGAAGATTCTACTGTTGAGGATACTGGACCATACACATGAATATGTTGGTGAAGGAATTGCTGACCAGAAGGATGTTGTAGTAAGATATTTACTCTGAAGCAAGGTGGCCCAAGACGAATCCTGATTTGTGATAAATCTCTAACAGAGTTTGAGTAGAAGGGATAGGTTTGAAATATGAGGATCCCTAATACCTAACCCACCTTGAAATTTTGGTTTGGTGAATGTACTACAGGCAGTGAAATGAAGCTTTTTCTTTTCAATAGAATCCCACCAAAAGTTGTATTGGTCTTTGACAAGGATCTTAGAGACCTTCTTAGGAATGTGATATGAAGAAAGATAGTAGGTTGGGAGAGATCCAAGTGTGGATTTGATTAGAGTTGTTCTCCCCGTATGTGAAAGACATTTTCTATGCCATCCTTGAAGTTTAGAAGAACTAGCATCAAGAAGTGTGGAGAATATAGTTACTCTATTCTTCGATTGAAGGAGTAAATGACCCAGGTATTTATCTATAGATTGCATTGGTTGGACTCCCAAAAGATGAATGTACAAATTACGCATAATAGGATCAGTTTTTTTTTGGAGAAAAAAATAGAGGATTTGTCATAGTTAATGCGCTGACCAGACCAGGTTTCAAAAGTTTTAAGAATGATCTTAAGTTGAGTGATATTGGAAAGAGAACTTGTGCCAAAGATAAGTAAATCATCTGCAAATGCAAGGTGGGAGAAGGATATTGGATTGTTTCGAAATTTAAAGCTGTCATACAGAGAATTTCTGACCATAATATTGATGAGTGTTGAAAGAATTTCCATACTCAAGATAAAGAGATAAGGGGAAAGGGGACAACCCTGACGAATACCCCTAGCAGGAGTAAATGTTCTTGATGGGATTCCATTGATAAGAATAGCAAATGAAGGCGTAGAAACACATTGTGCTATAAGATCATGAGATTTATCACAAATACCAAATCCTTTGAGAACTTGACTGATGATACCCCATCCTAGTCTATCATAGGCTTTTGACATATCCACTTTAAGAGCAAAAGCACTATTAGTAGGAGATAAGTTATGAATAGAATGAAAATTTTCATGAGCCATAACCACATTATCACCTATTTGACGACCGGGAACAAATGCATTTTGATATGGATTTATCAATCTATGAAGGTGGGGGCGAAGTCTATTTGTAATGATTTTAGAAATGTATTTGTAGAGCACATTACAAAGTGCAATAGGTCTGAAATCAACAGGCTTAGTGGGATGTTTCACTTTTGGTATGAGTACAATGTGAGTATGATTCAAATGCTTGGGCATGGAAGCAGTGATGAAGAAGTTTTGGATTAGAAGGATTACCTCTGGACCAATAGAGGGCCAACATTTTTGATAGAAGAGTGCGGGATAGCCATCTGGACCAGGGGATTTGTATGAGCTCATGCTATTAATAACATTTCTGATTTCTTCTTCTTGTGGTACTGAACTAAGAATGTTATTGTCTGCATCAGAGATTTTAGGAAGATCTGCAAGAATGTGTTCGGGTACAGGGGAGGTTTCCACAATGTTGAAGATCGATTTGAAATGAGCAGTGATGGTATCTGCAATATCTTTATGTTCTGTTACTTGTTCTCCAGATTCCTTGGTGATAATATGAATATGATTTCTTTGTTTCCTGGTTGTAGCAGAGAGATGAAAGAACCGAGTATTCTTGTCCCCTTCTTTTAACCATGATATATTGGATCTTTGTTTCCAATATAATTCCTTTTGAAGAAGTAATTTATTCAGGGAGATTTGAATTTCCCGTTGCTTGACATAGGAGTCATCTGTGGGTGGAAGCGACTGAGTGTTGAGAAGACAAGATTCCTCATGTCTGATATCCTCATCTAACCTACCAACCCGAGACCTTCCCCATTTTTTCAATTGTGGGAGTAATTTGTTGAGCTTAGAAAGGAGATCCATTGAGTGTAGATTATTCCAGGAGGAAGATAGAACTTGCTGGAAATCCTCCTCTAACACCCATGCTGCTTCAAATCTAGGAGGAGGTCTTCGTCTTCTAGCATTAATATTCAGTAGAAGAAGTATTGGATTGTGGTCGCTATTAAGACTTGGTAAATGTAAAAGACCTGCATTTGGATGAAGAGATTGCCACTGAATATCAACCATAGCTCTGTCTAAGCGTTCAGGCACAAAGCTTTGAGGTTTCCTCCGATTGTTCCAAGTGTAGGCTGGACCACAATAGCCAATATCTATGGCTGCAGATCGATTGAACCACCTTATGAAAGATTTATGATGGTTATAATTGAAATGATTACCTCCATATTTCTCCTCAGAAGATAGTATACTATTGCAATCGCCAAGACATATCCAAGGATTATTAATAGATGTAGTTATTGATTCCATATAACTCCAAAAGTCATGTCGACCAGTAATCCCAGGAGGACCATATACACAGAGGAGATGCCACTGTTGTGAGTATCTAGACAATTGAAGACTCGTGTGTATATGATTTGCAGAAGAAGAGATGATACATAATGTAATATCTGGATCCTAGCATAAAAGTAATCCACCAGAAAGCCCGTTCGCAGACACAGAGCAATGACATGAGTAACCCAATCTAGATGCAATTGAGTCAGCATTTGTTGACGAGCACCTCGTTTCTGATAGGAAAAGAATTTTTGGACGAGTTGCACGGAGAAATGACTTGATTGTCCGAATTGTAGGATCATTTCTCAAACCACTACAATTCCATGATAGAATCATGAGTTGGAAGGCTGTTGTAGGCCAGCCGCGCCTTTTCCTCCTTTATTTGGTAGAAGGATTCGTTTATGTGGTCGACTTTCATCAGTAACCATATCTTTATCAAGACTGGGGGATCTGGGTCTTTTGGATTTGATTGTAACTTCATGTGGACAACTGTTAGAATTATCATCATTCTGAATCTCAGATGTCGTGGTGGGATTTATAGGTGACAGAGATTTCAGTAGAGATGTAAAAGTAGCAGGAGAAGAAATGGGTGCTGCACTATTGGAAGAAGAAGATGACACTGAATCTCTGTTTGGGATATTTAGGATTGGAGAATTGGATATCTGATTTTGAAGACAATTTGTGACTGGAGGGATGGTATCAGCTGATGATGACAGATTGATAACTTTAGAATGTAGGGATGATGTAGAAGTAGATATATCAATAGAAGAGACTTCATGTGATGAGGATATAATATTTGTAACTGGAGGGATCTCAGCAATAGTGTAGTACTTGTTGAAAAAGGAAGTAGATTGTCCTTTTTTATGATCAGTATCAACTGATTTTGAAGATGTAGTATCCAGAATACATGTGGAAATTGGAATTTCAGTAATAGTAGAATTGGGAATTGGAGGGGATGGAGACAGGACATGAGTAGGTTGGTTATTTTCAGGAGGTGATGTGCTAGTTGGAGAAATATTTGGAGAGGCCGAGTTTGGAGGGAGAGTGGGAAATAACTGAACAGACATGTCCCTTGAAACTACTTGGTCCATGGATGTAACTGTCGCCGGAAGATCACCGGAAAAATCAAATGAAGTAGATGGATAAGGTGATGTTTTCTTCGGGGAAGATGTGGATGATTTCAAGTTTTGGACCAATGAACTAGGAACATGGGATGGAGGATCAATAGACATTGATATGGAAGTAGATGAATTTTTAGAAGGATGGAACTCATTAGCAGTTTGCTGATGATCTGGGACATTATCTTCAAGATGTAAAGAAATGGAAGGTGGAGAGATTTTCTTTGATTTACCTCTATTGTTTGAAGCAATCTTGAATTTGTCTGCATGAGTTACACATATTGAGTAGTCGAGGCGTTTATCTAATAGATCCTGAAATTGAATCTTTTGCTCCGTCGACCAATTATCATTCATCATATTTTCATACTTCTTATGAATGCAGCACTTCTTGATACAGTGGCCTAGGCAACCACAGAATAGGCAAAATTTTGGGAGACTTTCATTCTTCAATAAAACAGTACACTCCTTGTTGATACCCAATGAGACTTTGAGATTTCTGAGGAGAGGTTGTGTAACATCAACTCGAATTTTAACCCTGGCAAATAAAGTCCATTTGATAGCATCATCAGCAGATGGTGCTTGTATTGGGCCTATTCGAGAAGCAATGGCTGAAACATAATCAATGGTAAGAAGATTCATAGGGAGACCATGAAGTTGGACCCATAAGTCGCTTTCAGAAAACTTGTAATCACTGGGTACTTTGTTGGGAAGGCATCTTTCAATAATCAGAATATGTTTATTGAGTTTCCATGGACCATTGGTAACACAAATTCCAGATCTTCCAGTTTTTCGAATTTTGCAGCAAACGATCCATCATGATATTCAGACACCTTGACATTGCTTTTGAGTTTCCATATTCGAGGAATTGTAGAGGAGATGATGTGAGAGGGGTATACTTTCTGGGTGAGAAGCTTGAAGAAGAGATAATGGTGCCAATCTGCTTGTGGGTTATTTGAGGGAGATTTGTAGATTTCATCTGTATCCAACGAGGAAGACGAGAAGAGGGAAGCAAGCTCGGAGATAGTTTCTTCATAGGATGATTCTTGTGATGTAGACATGATGAAGAGGAAGATGAAGTTGAAGTTTGGCGGAATTAGGAGCAGAGATTTGGAGAATATGACATTAACCAGGGTGGCAGTTGATAATCACCATCAGGGAGATGGCGTGGTTGATAGAAGATTCTTCATGGTTTGATATTGTTTATTCCATTGCCTACTATTAATACCAGAGGAATCATGAACCAAGAAGTATTTGAAAATATAAAATAAATAAGTGCTTATTTAGTTTTTTTTCCCCTTAGATGTCTAGTATTACGTACAGGATTTTGAAACTTTGTGCACGCTGCATCAACAAGTCAAGGTCTTATGCCTCTCCTTGATGAGCATAAGGATCACTCGAATTCGACAAAACATATCTAGGCAAAAAATAGATCATGTAATAATCAAATTATATTTGAATTTTCTTAATATTTGAATAATAAAAAATGGATCATGTCTATGGGTGCGTATCTTTTCCTAATATTTGAATTTTCTTATAAATTATAGTTTTTCGTGCATTTACCAAATTATATTGTCTATATAGTAATTTTTATATATATTTTTCATCATTTTTCTGCAACAAAACACAAAGCCAAGAACTATAAAAAAAAATTCGATAGGTGAAACTCAACATGTGTGACAAAATAGAGTATAACTTTGAGTTATTTAGTAATATGGTATCACAAAATAGTTGCTATTAAGGTTTGGACTTCAAAATATCCAACGCTAGTGTATTGGTCTTAAAATTATTGTTCACATAAACTAGTGAACAGTAATTTTAAGACCCAAATACTAATGTCAGACATTTTCGAGATCCAAATTCTAATTTTAACTATTATATAGGACCCTGTTACTAAATATCTCTATAATTTTTCCATCTTCCTCATTTTGGTGTGAGTGAAAAGGTAGGGGAGGTGGGGTATTGTGATTGCTTTAATTGGAATTTTGTCATCCTCTCTCTCTCTCTCTCTCTCTCTCTCTCTCTCTCTCTCTCTCTCTCTCTCTCGGTTTATTCGGTTTCAATCGAATCGAAATAATCAAAGCCAAAAAATTAAAATTCTAAAAATTCAAAACCGAAACCGTTAACAATTCGATTTATTCGGTTTGTTCGGTTAGGCTATTTATATATATAATGGGTATGGTCCAAAGTTGAAATCGTTGTTAATAATATTAAAATTATAATTTTTTACACACATTTATTGTACTTGCGTCCAAAGTTAGACTAGTTGTTTAATTACTAAAATTTGGTTTTAAAACACAGAAATAAAATGATTATTTTCAAAATATAAATATCAGTTTTACAATATATGCATAAAATTGAGGGAGTTTACATAATTGCACAAGTCTTATTCGTTTTTCGATTTTTGATCGAAATCGAATAAGAAATAATAGTATTTTAAAACCGAAATCGAACTATTTTTTTTAAAAACTGAAACGAATCTCTTATTTCGTTCGGTTAGATTAGGGTGTTTGGTCCAAACCGAACAATGCTCACCCCTATGTGACATAGAACTTAAATTTTTAATTTTTTCCTTCTATTCTTCATAATATTAGTTAATTAAATAATAATATTTATTAGTAATTAATTGGTGGTACATTAATAACTCAATAATTGCATCTCATAAAATAAACCTTAATAATTAATATGTTTATAATAGTGATTAGTGCAAACACTGTAGGTCCTACAAAATCAAGTTGCATCAATCAACAAAGTCAAAGAATCAAAATATACATTATTCAAGTAAACTGCGCAGACAATGGATTGCGCAGCTCTCAGATTGCGCATGCCAGACTGCGCACACATCCGATTGCGCAAAGCTGACGTGGCAAGAGTCATCATTACCTGACAACCAAATCAGATCTCTGACAACTGACAGCACGGATATCAAGGAGGCTGTTCGTTTATCGCGCCACACAACGCTCGAGGACGGCTGACAGCTGGCAGCGCGATCCATTTCCTGCGCAGTCTAATCCTGCGCAAATCAAAGCCTGCGCAAACGAAGTCGGCGCAATCTAAAGTCTACGCAGTTCAGTATGCGCTTTCTATCAAACACAATTGATAAAGTACACGTGGCATTCATGCAAATATCGGCGTTCTGACAGGCATCAACATAGAGGAGTTCTCTGGAGGAATGCAACCTGGTCTCAAACCCCTCAACAAGACGCTGTATCGATCAGAAGAGCTGTAGAACATATCTTTCTTATTTGGCCCCTTCTTTACGAAAATTTTTCCTGCACGGGCGTCTTGGAAGAGAGTGATATTCCACTCCATTTTCATCGGATAGCTCGCATGAGCATACCGGGATAAAGGGAGGCAGCGGGCAATATCTGGTATGAAAAAAGACCTATTTTCTTGATGGACTATTGTCACGCCCCAGTACCGAAATACGGAGACGGACTAGGCCAGCTACTCCGTACGAGGTATATAAACGTCATACGGCGATCGTGGCTGTCAAGAGACAAGGGGGTGCATGCTACAATCAAGTCTCCTATGGTCTCACAGAGCATCTAGGTCTCAATCAATCAAACAAGAAGCAGTAAATAATGATCATATAAGATAAAGCAGTAAGGCGTCCCCGACGCATCATCAAAATGATCATGGGGATCTAGCTTTATAAGTTAGCTAGCCCAGAGAGTCATAGGTACATAATTGTTTTCAGCTGCAGTCTGATTTAATTACAAATTATGCAAGACAAAATATCCAGATTAGCCGGCTAACAGGTGCCGGTGGCTGAACGCCAGAACATAAGTAAAGATACTAGAGTGGTGAAGAAGAAACCCACTCGAGTCTCCCGCCAGCCATGCTCCTAGTATGCACCATTGACGTCGGGGAGGAAGTTTGGATCCTCAGGCGCTGCTACGAAATCTGGCCAAACAAAACCAGCGGGGTCAGCCCCGAATAGCAAGTACCACAAGGAAGCACAAAAATGTGAGATAAAACCCAAGCAAATAATAATAATAATACTAGTAATAATAAAAGCTTCCGGTCGTAACCTCGGTCCACAGCCTGTCCTAGCACGATAGTCCAACCCAACAACCAAACAAGGACATGGGTTGGACCACGCACCATGACAGTCCATGTCCCTTGGCTACTAACGGAAGTTATAAGGCACAGTCAAGTCATTTTTCAAGCGGCCATTCATTCATGCGGCTTTCTATATTTGGCGGAGTTATCCCCGCGATAATGATTAAAAGGAATCCTCAGATCGTGTCAACCCAACAGGGCTAGCCAAACCATAAGACATATAGCACATTGACTATGCACCGGTCCCCCGGAGGGCTACCGCGCTAAAACATATAACACATAGCTCGTAGGAGTCGGATATAGCCATCCGCTATAGGCGAGTGAAACCATATCCGTGGTGGCCAACCCGACACGTCAGGACTGGTCCTGGGGTGGCTAGTATGGCACGATCTCGGGATTCTTCCCACCCAATGCATCTACCAAGTTAGTTGCCTAGTTAATCCCTAGGTTATTCTCGGAGTTCACATGTCGTGGTCACATGCTCACTCCCCTATATGTCGTACATTGTACGAGTACTCCAAGAAGTGATCCTTACGGGCTCATAGAGTCATACGTATGTACCCCCTTCTTGGTGTAATGCGACACACAATAATGCCACGTCATTGCTACTGACCAATTGCTATGTTAATGTTGGACTCTTGGAGGTACTGACAGGTATCACATAGGAACACTTAGCACATAGGATAGCACATCGATGCTCACATAGATTGTACCTTAGTACACACATAGGGTTATCCAGCATACGCATAGGAGTTAGATCAGGAATGAGGACCAAAACACAAGAGGAAAATAAAACAAGAAGGTACTATGCACTTAGGGTGTGAAGAGCTCGCTAGTCATGAAGATTCTTGAAGCCAAGACAAAGATCTACAACTTTTATGTTGGGAGTTAGGAGAAATTCTGGCCACAATTCAGCCAAATAGGACTTAAAATAGCCAAAAACAGCCAAAATAGGCACTATGCGGCACTATTCAGCACTATGCGGCACTATTCTGCACTATGCGACACTATGCAGCATTCTTATGCGGCTCGGCACTATGCGGCACTATGCAGCATTCTTATGCGGCTCGGTACTATGCGGTACTATGCAGCATCCTCATGCGGCTCGGCACTATGCGGCACTATGCAGCATTCTTATGCGGCTCGGCACTATGCGGCACTATGCAGCATCCTCATGCGGCTCGGCACTATGCGGCACTATGCAGCATTCTCATGCGGCTCGGCACTATGCGGTACTATGCAGCATCCTCATGCGGCTCGGCACTATGCGGCACTATGCAGCATCCTCATGTGGCTCGGCACTATGCAGTGGCACTATTCAGCATCCTCATGCGGCTCGATACTATGCAGCGGCACTATTCATCGTCCCTGCCAAAATCAGGACTGATGACATAGAAAATATCCAAATATTGTTTTGGCCATAACTTCCTCAAAACAAGTCGAAATCTAACTTTTCAAAGGTCAAAATTGTGTAGAATCAAATTTCCTACAACCTATGACCATTAGTTTTCGAAAATAACCAAGTTTGGTAGATCAAAACCATGTAAATACATAAAACCCTAGTTTTAGAAACTTAGATCTACACCAAACTAGCCATTAAAATCAAAAACTCCAAGAACTAAACTTGTAGAGAATGAAGAGAAGAACAATATAGACAAATAATATCAAAGGAAAAATCTAAAATGAAAAATGCACAAATCTCTACTTTTGAGCAAGTTGTACTTGCCTAAGGATGGTGGTTGAGGAAAATAAATGGAGGAGTGAATGAGGAGAGAGAGTGGGGAAGAGTATATAAATAGGGGTTAGGTTGGATTAAGAAAACCCTAACCTCTAAACATGCTCTAACCATTCCACTAATGACATGCTTAAAACTACATGCAACCATTAAATAATAATAAATAGAATTATGCAGATTCTAAATACGGGATACCATGTACAGAATTCATGAGAGAATACGTCTATTGGGATCGGGGAGTGACATCTCTATCCTCCTTAGAAAAATTCCGTCCTCGGAATTTCTGCCAAGACAGGATAGAGAAATTCGGGCAAGCAAGGTGTAATTACAATATACACAAGCAACCTATCATTAGCAGTCATTGATCAC
This sequence comes from Iris pallida, assembly GCA_029216955.1. Classification (NCBI taxonomy): domain Eukaryota; kingdom Viridiplantae; phylum Streptophyta; class Magnoliopsida; order Asparagales; family Iridaceae; genus Iris; species Iris pallida. Next base: position 3,478,805 of record JANAVB010037618.1, read on the forward strand.
ATATTTCAAAATGGTGCAAAACATGCATGTAATCGGATTACCAAGGCATGAGGAGAAACATACCTTCTGAGTCGAACAAGTGCGGATATCGAGATCTAATCTCGTCCTCGCGCTCCCAGGTTGACTCTCCCGGAGAGTGATGGCCCCAAGCGACACGGACAAGGTTAATAGTCCGGTTCTTAAGCACCTTCTCTCGCCGGTCCAAAATAGACACGGGTTGTTCCTCGTAAGTTAGGTCGGTACCAACGACTAACTCCGAATGATCGAGGACATGACTCGGATCCGGGACATACCCACGCAACTGAGATACATGAAACACATCATGTATGCCAGATAACGAGGGAGGAAGGGCAAGCCGATAAGCAACATCGCCTACCCGAGCGAGAATCTCAAAAGGACCAACGAATCTCGGACTAAGCTTTCCTCGGTTTCCAAATCTAATGACACCCCGAGTAGGCGAAATCCGCAGAAATACTTGGTCACCAACGCCAAACTCTAGAGGCCTACGATGCTGATCTGCCCAGTGTCGGTGTCTATCCTGCGCGACTCGAAGCCGCTCTCTGATCAACTTGACTGTCTCCACTGTCTGCGTGATCATCTCTGGTCCCAACAATTTTCTTTCTCCCATATCGTCCCATGCCAGAGGGGACCTGCACTTCCTTCCGTATAATGCTTCAAACGGTGCCATCTGTATACTTGCCTGATAACTATTATTGTAGGAGAACTCTACTAAATGAATATGATCTTCCCAAGTTCCGCCGAAGTCCAAAGTACAAGCCCGTAACATATCTTCCAAGGTCTGAATGGTTCTCTCTGATTGTCCGTCCGTCTGCGGATGATAGGCTGTACTGAACCTCAACTTAGTACCCAAACTTTGATGCAAACTTCGCCAAAAGTGAGAGGTGAACCGTGTGTCTCGATCTGATACTATGCTGACTGGAACACCATGCTGCCTTACAATCTGCTTCATATACATTTCTGCCAGCTGCTCAGTAGACTGTCCTACTCTGAAAGGAAGAAAATGAGCAACCTTCGTGAGCCGATCCACGATTACCCAAACTGTGTTTCGATCGGTCGGAGATCTAGGTAAACCGGTCATAAAGTCCATCGTGATGTGATCCCACTTTCACTCCGGAATAGGAAGCGACTGTAACAATCCTGCTGGTCTCTGCTGCTCTGCCTTCACTTGCTGACATACCAAACATTTGGATACGAACCTCGCTATCTCCCTCTTCATGCCATTCCACCAAAAGTGCTGCTTCATATCCTGGTACATCTTTGTGCCTCCGGGATGAATGGAATAAGGAGAACTATGAGCCTCTGACATAACTTCTTGTCGAAGGTCTCCACCTGGTACACAAAGACGGTTTCCGAACCTAAGTGTACCATCCTCATGGATTACTAACTCCTTCCTGAGACCTGACTCGCACTCTGATCGAAGCTTCTGGATCCGCGGATCCTCTACCTGGGCTGCTCTGATCCTCTCTACTAAAATAGACTGAATCTGTAAACTGGCCATAACTCCTGTATCTTGTGGCAAGATCACTTCAATTCCCATTTCCTGAAGGTCTTCCAAAATATGCCTTTGCGAGGTTAAAACGAATGCACCACCTCTCCTGCTCAAGGCATCTGCTACCACATTCGCCTTGCCTGGATGATACTGAAGATTTACATCAAAGTCCTTCAGTAACTCCAACCATCTTCTCTGTCTCATGTTCAGGTCCCTCTGGGTAAATACATACTTTAAGCTCTTATGATCAGTGTAAATCTCTACTCGATCCCCATATAAATAGTGCCTCCATAACTTAAGCGAAAACACTACTGCTGCTAATTCCAGGTCGTGGGTCGGATAGTTCTTTTCATGGTCCCGAAGCTGTCGAGATGCATATGCTATCACCTTACCATGCTGCATCAATACACACCCAAGTCCCTTTCCGGATGCGTCATAATACACTGTAAACCCTCCCGATCCTACTGGAAGTGTCAAGATCGGGGCTGAGATTAATCTCTTCTTCAACTCTTCAAATAATGTCTGACATTCTGCTGACCAAACAAACTCTACATCTTTATGCGTCAAACGCGTCAAGGGTGCCGAAATCCTGGCAAAATCTGCCACGAACCTCCGATAATAACCTGCCAATCCCAAGAAACTACGCACTTCTGCTACCGTCTTCGGAACTGGCCAATTCTCTACTGCCTCAACCTTCTTCGGATCTACTGACACTCCTGCTCCAGAAATAATATGTCCCAGGAATTAAATACGATCCAACCAAAACTCACATTTACTAAGCTTCGCATAAAGTTGGTGCTCCCTCAAGGTCTGCAAAACTGTCCGAAGATGTTTCTCATGTTCTTCTTCACTACTGGAATAAACGAGGATGTCATCTATAAACACTACTACAAACTTATCCAAATAGGGTAGAAAGATGCGGTTCATCAAGTCCATGAACACGGCTGGGGCATTAGTCAATCCAAATGGCATCACCAGAAACTCATAATGTCCATACCGCGATCTAAATGCTGTCTTAGGTATGTCCTGCTCCCGGACCCTCACTTGATAATATCCAGATCGAAGATCAATCTTAGAGAAGACGCAGGCCTTACTCAATTGATCAAATAAGTCATCAATCCTTGGTAATGGATACTTGTTCTTCACTGTTACTGCATTCAACTGCCGGTAATCAATGCACATTCGCGTCGATCCATCCTTCTTGGGTACTAAAATCACCGGTGCTGCCCAGGGTGATTCACTGTCTCGGATAAACTGCTTCGCCTTCAGTTCTTCTTCATGCTGGTGCAACTTGTCCAACTCTGACTGCGACATCCTATAAACTCTGCCGACTTTAGGCTCCGTCCCAGGATTCAACTCAATGCAAAATTCCACATCCCTTACCGGTGGTAAACCTGGAAGCTCATCTGGAAATACATCAAGAAACTCTCTGACCACTCTTGGAATCTGCTCCTGCTCTGCCAATAATTCTGTAATGATGCCCTTGGGTCGATCCTCCAATGATCGAACAAAGACGAACTCCTCAATGCCAGGTACATTAAATACTACCCTACCTCTCCGACAATCTATAGTCGCATGACTGTCTCTCAACCAGTCCATGCCTAGGACAACGTCAAAGTTGCCCATAGGGAACTCAATCAAAGATGCGAGCAATAATCGCCCACTCACTACGACCGGACACGCTAGGCATACCCTGCTAACTCCTACGAGCCCATTACCAGTGAGTATATTCATCCTCTCTGGCAATGTCTCGAACTCCAATCCAATACGTGTTGCAAATCGTGCAGATATAAAAGAGTGGGTAGCCCCCGAATCAAACAATGCTACTGCAGAAAAAGAGGTAACAAAAATATTACCTGCAACCACGTCGCCTGAAGCTAGTGCATCCTCCAGTGATAAGGTGAAGGCCTGGCCCTGGCCTTGCTGAGCTCCCTGGTGCTGCCTTCCTCGACCATGCTGTTGCTGTGGCCTTTGCAGGCCTTCCTGGTTCTGCGCTTGGCGAAACATCTGAGCCTGTGTCGGTAGACGCTGGGCTAGCGGCCTTACGGCCAATGCTGGTCCTCGATTCGGTGCTGCCCCCGGAGCTGGCAACGCCGAAAACTGCTGAACTGGCCCTCCTGGCCTCTGCATCATAGGACAATTGGCAATCCTGTGGTCTGGACTGCCGCACCTCATGCACAATCCGTTAGCTGAACGACACACATCCCTAGTGTGCCCTCCCTTTCCACAGTAAGTACATCCAATGGGCGCCCCCTGGCGCTGCTGCTGGTTCCTCTGCGGCTGATGCCGAGCTAGTGCTGTTATTTCTGATACTGCCGTCCTCCGCGGCGCTCCTGACTCATGAATACGGATGCCGGGTGCTGGCGTCGATGTTCGCTGCACTGCTCCTCCGCCCCTACTCTGGGGATATGACCTCTTCTGGCCCCCATGTCGTGTCACCAACCTTTATTGGGTGAGTTCATGCCTCCGAGCAGCCGTTAAAACGGCGTCAAAAGTCTGATAGTCGTGCCCTTCTACTAGCTGTAGAATCTCCAAATGAAGTCCCTGCTGGAATCTCATAGCCTTCTCTGGCTCTGTAGCCACCATCGTTGGTGCAAACCGACTCAGTCTGCAAAACTCTGCTGCATATCCATCCACCGTCTTACCAGCCTGCTTGAGACTGATAAATCTCTGTTGTAGCTCATACCGCGCTACCACGCCAAAGTACTTGGCCTTGAATCTGGTACTGAAGCTATCCCAAGGAACATGACGCCTCATTCCAACCTCTTCCGATGCCCACCAGTCGCGGGCGAGATCCTGAAGTAACAGTCTGACCTGGTCAACCTTCTCTTCTGCGGGAACCTTAGCTGCAGTCAAAATGGCCTCAGTATCCTGAAGCCATGCATCCGCCGTGATGGCATCCTCCGTGCCGTCAAAATATCTCGGATTAAGTCGACAAAACCTCCCTGACGCTCCCGAATCATTTCTGACACTTCTCTCAAGGGCTAATTGTAACCCCTGATTCAATAGCACATTTTGTTCCTGCTGCTGGGTCTGCTGTTGCTGATGGGCTGCCACCTGATGCTGCTGAGTGGCCAGGAATCCCCGGATGACCTCCAGGAGTGCTGCAGCATCAGGTACTGTCGTCGCTGCCGGTACCGCAGGGGTTGCGGGAGTTTCTAGAACCTGCGGCTCCACTGGCTCTGATATCACTTCCACTCGGATCTGGTCGGGAGAAGCCATTCCTTCCGGCTGCTGCCCCGTCGAGCCATGCTCTACTGGACGTTCCTCCATGTTGGCCTCACCAGCTACTGAGAATGAAGCACCCCTATAGGAAAAGATACATGATATTTAAATGACAAGACGATGAAGATTCGAGGATGCAATTCAAGTTATCAATCAAGATGAGGGAAGAGAAATCGAGGCAATAGATTCAAAGGGAACAAGTTTTGATTGAGACTCCTATAGTAATAACACCCCACAAGTCTGAAAATCAGACCTGCATGGGCCACCAATAAAACCTTGTCACGCCCCAGTACCGAAATACGGAGACGGACTAGGCCAGCTACTCCGTACGAGGTATATAAACGTCATACGGCGATCGTGGCTGTCAAGAGACAAGGGGGTGCATGCTACAATCAAGTCTCCTATGGTCTCACAGAGCATCTAGGTCTCAATCAATCAAACAAGAAGCAGTAAATAATGATCATATAAGATAAAGCAGTAAGGCGTCCCCGACGCATCATCAAAATGATCATGGGAATCTAGCTTTATAAGTTAGCTAGCCCAGAGAGTCATAGGTACATAATTGTTTTCAGCTGCAGTCTGATTTAATTACAAATTATGCAAGACAAAATATCCAGATTAGCCGGCTAACAGGTGCCGGTGGCTAAACGCCAGAACATAAGTAAAGATACTAGAGTGGTGAAGAAGAAACCCACTCGAGTCCCCCGCCAGCCATGCTCCTAGTATGCACCATTGACGTCGGGGAGGAAGTTTGGATCCTCAGGCGCTGCTACGAGATCTGGCCAAACAAAACCAGCGGGGTCAGCCCCGAATAGCAAGTACCACAAGGAAGCACAAAAATGTGAGATAAAACCCAAGCAAATAATAATAATAATACTAGTAATAATAAAAGCTTCCGGTCGTAACCTCGGTCCACAGCCTGTCCTAGCACGATAGTCCAACCCAACAACCAAACAAGGACATGGGTTGGACCACGCACCATGACAGTCCATGTCCCTTGGCTACTAACGGAAGTTATAAGGCACAGTCAAGTCATTTTTCAAGCGGCCATTCATTCATGCGGCTTTCTATATTTGGCGGAGTTATCCCCGCGATAATGATTAAAAGGAATCCTCAGATCGTGTCAACCCAGCAGGGCTAGCCAAACCATAAGACATATAGCACATTGACTATGCACCGGTCCCCCGGAGGGCTACCGCGCTAAAACATATAACACATAGCTCGTAGGAGTCGGATATAGCCATCCGCTATAGGCGAGTGAAACCATATCCGTGGTGGCCAACCCGACACGTCAGGACTGGTCCTGGGGTGGCTAGTATGGCACGATCTCGGGATTCTTCCCACCCAATGCATCTACCAAGTTAGTTGCCTAGTTAATCCCTAGGTTATTCTCGGAGTTCACATGTCGTGGTCACATGCTCACTCCCCTATATGTCGTACATTGTACGAGTACTCCAAGAAGTGATCCTTACGGGCTCATAGAGTCATACGTATGTACCCCCTTCTTGGTGTAATGCGACACACAATAATGCCACGTCATTGCTACTGACCAATTGCTATGTTAATGCTGGACTCTTGGAGGTACTGACAGGTATCACATAGGAACACTTAGCACATAGGATAGCACATCGATGCTCACATAGATTGTACCTTAGTACACACATAGGGTTATCCAGCATACGCATAGGAGTTAGATCAGGAATGAGGACCAAAACACAAGAGGAAAATAGAACAAGAAGGTACTATACACTTAGGGTGTGAAGAGCTCGCTAGTCATGAAGATTCTTGAAGCCAAGACAAAGATCTACAACTTTCATGTTGGGAGTTAGGAGAAATTCTGGCCACAATTCAGCCAAATAGGACTTAAAATAGCCAAAAACAGCCAAAATAGGCACTATGCGGCACTATTCAGCACTATGCGACACTATGCAGCATTCTTATGCGGCTCGGCACTATGCGGCACTATGCAGCATTCTTATGCGGCTCGGTACTATGCGGCACTATGCAGCATCCTCATGCGGCTCGGCACTATGCGGCACTATGCAGCATTCTTATGCGGCTCGACACTATGCGACACTATGCAGCATCCTCATGCGGCTCGGCACTATGCGGCACTATGCAGCATCCTCATGCGGCTCGGCACTATGCGGCACTATGCAGCATCCTCATGCGGCTCGGCACTATGCGGCACTATGCAGCATCTATGCAGCATCCTCATGCGGCTCGGCACTATGCAGCGGCACTATTCAGCATCCTCATGCGGCTCGGCACTATGCAGCGGCACTATTCATCGTCCCTGCCAAAATCAGGACTGATGACATAGAAAATATCCAAATATTGTTTTGGCCATAACTTCCTCAAAACAAGTCGAAATCTAACTTTTCAAAGGTCAAAATTGTGTAGAATCAAATTTCCTACAACCTATGACCATTAGTTTTCGAAAATAACCAAGTTTGGTAGATCAAAACCATGTAAATACATAAAATCCTAGTTTTAGAAACTTAGATCTACACCAAACTAGCCATTAAAATCAAAAACTCCAAGAACTAAACTTGTAGAGAATGAAGAGAAGAACAATATAGACAGATAATATCAAAGGAAAAATCTAAAATGAAAAATGCACAAATCTCTACTTTTGAGCAAGTTGTACTTGCCTAAGGATGGTGGTTGAAGAAAATAAATGGAGGAGTGAATGAGGAGAGAGAGTGGGGAAGAGTATATAAATAGGGGTTAGGTTGGATTAAGAAAATCCTAACCTCTAAACATGCTCTAACCATTCCACTAATGACATGCTTAAAACTACATGCAACCATTAAATAATAATAAATAGAATTATGCAGATGCTAAATACGGGATACCATGTACAGAATTCATGAGAGAATACGTCTATTGGGATCGGGGAGTGACAACTATTCTTTCCTCCATCCTAGGCCTTGGTTGCGAGTTTTTTTCAAAGGCCTCACCGAACAAGAACAGAGGTTTCTTATGAATAACAGCATCTGCTGTTTCTAAGGGCTGTCCATTCATTAAGCACAGGAGAGTCTCATTATCTTGAGATATCAGGATTGCCTGACGGGAAGCCGGTAGATCATACTGGGGATAATGAACGTGGAAGAGATCCTCTTTATACTCAGACTCTGAGAGGGTTCCCACAAAATGTTCATAATCTGGATCTTCATTGATCTCAACTGCATCAAAAAAAAATAGATAAAGATCAGTACAAGTCAGAAACTCTATTTTCAGATTACACAAAGCATTAGAGTGCGCAATCCTCAGATTGCGCTGACATAGCTTGCGCAAACTTTAGATTGCGCTGGCTCAGGTCATGCAAACATCAGATTGCGCATCTCATCAGGATGCGCAAAGCAACAGTTTGCGCTGACATCCTGTGCAAATCAATCGATTGCGCTGACTTCCTGTCAGCACAATTCAACAGATTGTGCAGGAATGCAGCCTTCATAAAAATGAAGACTGACAGTTGATGCAACCAAAACCCTAAAAAGGGTGGCGCAATATGAACTCATCTCTAAAAAGAGATGAGTTTCGAAGATCAAAAGAAGACGAATCACCCTAAAAAGGGTCTTCGATCGGTTGAACAACCTCTCAGAGCGGGGTGCGTGGATTCATGACTAGATGCTCGTCGTGCAACTCTGTCTGATGGCTCGGCCGGGGCCTTGCCCTTGTCGGCGGTGGTGGAGGAGCGTCGAGGAGCCATTGGTCGTCGGAGAAGAGGGCTGAAAACGAAGAAGTTTGAAGTTTTTCTCTCTCAGAAGCACGAATGCAAGTGTAAAATATTTCTAAGTTTGAAGAGACTATTTATAGTCTTCGAAATATGAAATGGCTGCCTCAGATTGTGCCTGAAATTGAGGCTCATCAATTGCGCAGACAGCTCACCATCATGCGCAACTTGATTTGAATTTTATAATTCAAAGTATTTCGAAACTTTGAATAAATATCAACTTTCGAAAACTTTGAAGGGGGTCTTGTAGGTCCTAAAAAATCAAGTTGCATCAATCAACAAAGTCAAAGAATCAAAATATATATTATTCAAGTAAACTGCGCAGACAATGGATTGCGCAGCTCTCAGATTGCGCATGCCAGACTGCGCACACATCCGATTGCGCAAAGCTGACGTGGCAATAGTCATCATTACCTGACAACCAAATCAGATCTCTGACAACTGACAGCACGGATATCAAGGAGGCTGTTCGTTTATCGTGCCACACAACGCTCGAGGACGGCTGACAGCTGGCAGCGCGATCCATTTCCTGCGCAGTCTAATCCTGCGCAAATCAAAGCCTGCGCAAACGAAGTCGGCGCAATCTAAAGTCTGCGCAGTTCAGTATGCGCTTTCTATCAAACACAATTAATAAAGTACACGTGGCATTCATGCCATCAATTGCTCATTTCGTGGCAACTGCCTATGTACGATCATGGGCATTTCAATCAAACGATGCCATGTGTCCCAGACAGTTAACCCATGATCCAGCAACTGCCTGCGCAGTCCAGTGCTGCGCAAACCAATTGCTGCGCAAACCATCATACGCAGTCCAGAGTAACTAAAAGTTAGTTATTTCTCAGAACTCTATAAATAGAGTTTCAAGTCTTCATTCAAGGGGATCACGAATCAAATATCAGAAATCAGAGAGTTCAGGAGTTCTTGCCCAAGTGCTGCTGCATTCTTCCGAGGCTTTTGCCTTCGACTTCCGAGGCTTTCTGCCTTCGATTCCATAGTTGTTTTCAACTTCAGAGGCTTCGTCTTCAGAGTTCACATCGTCCAAGGGATAAAGCAATCGTCATCTAGATTGGATTCCTAAAGTTGTACCATTCCCAGAATTCAAATTGTAATCTTTTACAAAGTTTGTAGCAATAAAGTTTCATACTTTTGTTTTTGCAAACAAACACTAAACTATATTAGGAATGAAGACAATTAAATAAACATTCATAATAAATAACAAATAGTATTAACTTATAAATCACTACTAATTAGTATTAAAAAATTAAAATAAATATAATTAATAGTAATAATTAAAAACAAAGATAATTGTGATTATGTTATTAGTAAATTCAATTAATGCAAAGTAATATATTTCTCATAATTAATATTTAAGATATTTAATTAATGTTAAATAGTGTATGATGCAAGATACTATTAAATAATTAAGATAACGAGTCAATAAAAGTACGTACAATAGTACATACTTATTAATATAATTTAACAAATATTATAAATGTTTTTATAGATTATTATATTTGTTAGAAAATTTTACTTTTCTACTTTAATAATCTGTAAATAAATAATAAAAAACTTAACGTTACCGGCCTCCGGGGAAGTCGCGCACGAAGCACTGCCCTAAGAGTTGATTCGGGCCTATGTGCATATTTGTTCCGAATGCTCCTAGTGGTAAAACCTCCACTTTACTGGTATCCTGCACATAACTTGGGGAGATTGTCCCTGACTTAGCCCTTGCCCAGAGCACAAAAATGATGAACAAAAAAAAAAATGGAAAGACAAGAAGAGATTTTTTGTTAATGAAAAATTTCATGTCATTGTAATTTTTGATGAGGAGAACAGAGATATCTTTCTTATTCTTTTTTTTTCTTCTTACAATACTATAGAAGAAGAGTGAAATATATAGGTTTAAGACATTTGATGGAGAGTTAAACCACTCGATTAAAAGAAATTTAGGGCTAATAATATAGCTATTAGGGAATGATAAATAGACAATGTAAATGTTGAAACGGTCAATAATTAAGAGAAAAGAAAAGAGGTTTTGCAAATTATTATTATTTTCCACCAATAATAACAACAATCCCTCCCAAAAAACCAACTTTCGAAACTAAAGATAACAATATTCAAAAGTAGTAAAGATGAAAAATTTCTGAACAATTATATACTATGCATAAATGAGATGGACTGCAGCCTTGAATCTCACTTAGTGACTATTGTCTTTGTCTGAAAAAGAGTTTGATGGACTATGCCATGAATCAGTCTTCTCGAACCAGATTCAGACAATAACACACATAGTACGCTAGAGGTTCTTGGATTTATCGGGTGGCGCGTTTGATTAACCATGCGCACTTTTTCATATTCATGAGAGTTGTTTAGGATCGTCCTGTCCTATAGTCGCGGCCTTCACGACCTCTCATACAAGTAAGTCTTCAAAGGGTTGGTGATTTGAGTCAACACTGCATAATCATACTTGGAACTATTAAGAATTTTTTAAAACTCATCCTAACCAAATCACACCGGAACACCGTCACCATAGGGATCGGGTATCCATGTACAACATCGTACAACCTCTTGGGCATTATTTTAAGAGAATTTAATCTCTGGATCAGTGTTACATAATAGTCACCTAAGTCCAGCTTGTTCCTACCCATTGAACCGGCTTCTTGGGATCTCCAGTCAGACTCGGTTGGGTTGCCACTGCTGGTGACTTACTTATGGACTTAATCCCATCCATGTCACGTCCCAGAACCAGAATACTGGCAAGTAGGGACGGACCAGACCAGCTACGTATTCCAAAGTACTCAAGTATCCCAAAATAATGTATAAGCTGTAGAGATATGGGGGTTACTACTACAGTCCAACAGTCAATTCTAGGTTGAGAGTCCTAGATATCTCAATCTGTCACTATTGTTTTTCGTTATACATATTTTCAGTATACGTGTACGAAGTTTTTTGACTTTTGTCAGGTGATCCGTAGTTAGATTTGTCTTGCTTAGCTTAGCCTTGGTTTAATCTTGACTTGATTTGGTTCAACTTGGTTCAACTTGGTTTGGCTTGGTTTGGTTTATTTTGTTGGGTTTGAGATGAGAAGGGTTGATATAAAAGTTAACTCCTCTCTCTCTCCTCCATTCATTTCTCATTTATTTCTCCTTCTTCTCCATTACTCCTCTCCACCTACACCCAAGAAACCCTAGACAAGTACAACTTGCTTCATGATGGATCTCAAGTTTTATTGTTCTATTCTCTTCCTTGCATGATTATATGTCTCTTTAGACCTTGGCATTTTTGGTTTTGATGTATATACTTTTATAGATCTAAGTTTTGATCTTTTCTTGTTTTTTTAGTTTTGATATATTAAAGCTTGATAATTCCTAAAACCAGTCGTCCCAGGTTATAGAAAATCACGTTCTACCCAGTTTAGACCCTTGGAAGTTCCGATTCCGACTTGTTTTGAGAAAGTTATGGCCATTTTAGTTCATGAGTTCCTTGAGGTCATTCTCGGTCTGTTGGGGAAGATGAGCAGTGGGCGTGCACCTTTTTGGCGTAGACCCATCTGCCTTAGCGCGTGCGTCGCTTGACGATGCGCCATTCTTAGTGCGTGTGCCTCTGGCCTAGCGCCACTTGATGTAGCGCCTCTCTGGTCCTAGCGCCTATTGGCCCAGGCGCACTCTGGCCCTGGCACTTATTGCCCCAGGCGCACTCTGGCCCTGGCGCCTATTGGCCTTGGCGCACTCTGGCCTAGCGCCACCTGGCCCAGCGCCACTTGGCCCAGCGCCCCTCTGGTCCAGCGCCACTGGCCAAGCACCACCTGGCCCAGCGCCCCTCTGGCCCGCCACTTGACCCAGCGCCCCTCTGGCCAGGTGCCACCAGACCAAGCGCCAATTGGCCCAGCGCCCCTCTGGCCTGGCCCCACCTGGCCTGGCACCACCTGGCCCAGCGTCCCTTTGGCCTAGCGCCACTTAGCCCACTTTGGCCCAGCGCCACCTAGCACGCTTTGGCCCATGCGCCATTTGACCAACACCATGCCTTTTCCAGCTCCAATTTTTGTGCGCACCTTGCTGCGCATGTCTCCACGCTTACTCTCCGCACTCCATCTTGTGTATGTTTGATCCTTGTATATGTCTTGTACTTGACCTAACTTGTGACGACCCGACATGATAACTTGTTACTATTGAGCATGAATATCACTTGCTAGTATTGTACTTGACTGGAACTTGAGCACGATAGACTTAACTATAATTAGAACTTGCTTAAACATGATAACATGACCCCGTTTCGACATGACATGATAGCGGCCCATCGAGGCGCACTCTTGACAAGTAACTAGTAAACTTGATAGTGGCCCGTCGATGCGCACTCCTGACAAGTACTTTCGACATGACAAGTAAACCTGATATGACATGTGTACTCTTGATCGCTGTTGCGGCAGCTATCCTGACTGGCTAGTATAACTCTTGTCTTGATATCGTGGTTGATTTTCTTGATTGTGCCTGTACAAGCTACCTATCTCGTCTTGCATCATGTCTAGGACATGGATTCCTGGCTACCACGTTCAGGGATTCATAATGAATCTAACTAGGTTAATGACTAGATTGATCAAGTAGTTCATATAAAGAGATTTTCCAGTTACAGGCGATCCCGTTATCCCGGCCACACCTGTGGACTTATAGCCTGCCGACGAGTAGGGCATATTTCCAACACACTATCATATGTTGCACTTCTTGAATCATAAGCACTAAAGTACACAAGTAATCTTGATAACTCTTGTAACCTTGCCTGGATAACCTGGATAGTCTGCAGGGCTTGTGACTGCGAGAATATCTCAACAGCATCTTATTAGTAACTAGGCGTGTGATAACCCTAGTTAGCTAAGGATAGCAAGCCGTAGGACTTGATTGACCGTACTTGAATGATTGTCTCATGATTAACATGGGTATTATATTCCACCTCTTGATTTCTTTATGCAAGCTAGTATATTCTTTAAAGCATGTCTTTTATGTTATTTAATTATGCTCTTTTATCAGTTTTTCTATTCTTTATATGATGGTTTTAGTTCCTAAGTGGAGCCTCCCTTGTGGCACTTGCTCTTTCTGGGGCCTGATCCAGCTGGTTTTGTATGGCCAAATTTCGGAGTAGCACCCGAGGATCTACCTGCCTTCCAGCCAGATGGTGAACACCAGGCGTAACCCTGACAACGAGTGGATTTCTTCTTTTTCTCTCCCACTCTATTTTAAATTATTCTTTTAAGGCGTTTAGCCGCCGAGCAAATGTTAGCTGTAACGTTCCAGTCCCAAAATACTTAAGACCAAGTACGTAGACATGTCGGCTGCACATATACAAAGAATACTCCAATATATGGAATCCTCGTATACGTACATAAGCTATATATATAAAATAATCACAGGCCAGAATATAATAATCTAATCTCATCACAACTCAACACAGAAGATATAAGAATCCAGAATAAATAAGTGTATCAAAGAGATAGCCGGATGGACATACCCACTCCAAACAGCTATGAAAAATAGTCTCAAATGATCGGAGTCCAACCTCCGCAAAATAGAAAGAAAAAGAGATATAAGATGTCCACTAATGTCTCAATGTATAAATAAACTAAAAATCAGCAGGAGATGCCTCATCATCGATGTAGGAAGGATCCAATGCCACTTCGTACTCCCGCGGGAAATTGTCTAACCCTGGAGAGATAACCAGGTCCTCAGAGGGACGTAACAAGATACAAAAAAATATCATACCGTATAAACTGTGATATATAATAGAAAATAAAGTGATGCATGCAATAGGGTTCCTAACCATTCTACTGTGAACATGCAGTTGAGATACAATCCTTCGACGCATGAGCCCTGGCTGATAATAGGATTCGGTATAGTCCCCTCTTTGGCACCAGTGACCAAGCGCATAACGTTCAAGAACGTCAGTGGCCAACCTGAGGGGTTAAGCATACCCGTATCTCCAACGGAGCTTTCGGGTTACAAGAAAAAGTATAATAGAAGCCCATACGTCAGGTATTGTTCTTCCCACCTAATGCCTAGTATCGTCATCTCCATGACTAATATGAACCTCTAGTAACCGCCAAGTCTACTAGCATGCAATTCTATTGGCAGCTACTCCTATCCGTCGCACGCCTCAGACGTATCGGTGGCCAGTCGACTATGCGAGTACGTGTCCTACATGTGACTCATAACACGTGATAAAGTATGTGTCAAGGCCGTATGAGATATACCAATACATCATCTTCAATGGGTGGTCACTAGGCTAAGTCAATGCAAGAGAATAAAATAAGTAAAATGACCGATATAGTCGTTTGCATCCAATTGTGACTTGGACGCAAAGTGATATAATACTAACAGTAGATAAGTAATGTTGAATATAAATAACTGAAAATAAGATAAGGTAAATCACAGAGCAAGGTGGCAAGGTATCTTGCCTGACGGTGCGGGAATAGCAATCCAACAATCAAGTACGTCAGCAATGAATCTCAAAATTCACGAACGGCTCCGGATGCTGAAACAAATATCAAGAACGTTCCTGGTGTAAAAGATATATCTAGAAAACGTCTGTCCAAAAGTCCAAATCCGGAACATGGGCAAAATCGTAATTTTGGGTCAAAATGATATCCGCCGTTGGATCCGTTTTGCACCGAAATGCGTGTCAGTATATATGGTATCTATATTCGTCAAAATATATGTCTACGGATCTATTTTGAGGAGACGAACCCAACCGTATGTCCAAAGATAGATTCCGGCAGGCTATGCACAATTTTGTCCGTTGGATCGGGTTGTGAGCCCGCCAAATAGGCGTTCCGGTCGACCTTCTCAGAATCGGACTAAACTTGGCACACCTGACTAGAAAAATGATACGGTCCTGCTGGCGTAAGTTTCGTCTCGATACGACAAACGTACACGAAGTTATGGCCAAATTTGCAAAAGGTCAATACGGGGGTATCTTGATGGATACGCACTGATTTTGTCGCGCACAAGCAACGAAATCGAGTTCCGTCAATTCCCACACGTCGACAACATCCATACGCGCCTTTCGATGCTTATGAGTTGCAACCACATCACCCTATTTGTCGGAGCGCACGCCGTATCGGAAAAAAGTTTCTGAAAATTTTAGTTTAAGAACTAATTTTTCTCCGATTTTTACAATCGAATAACTTCCTGTATACGTAATGAAATCACAATCTATAAATTAGCTTTTACTCACGTATAAGTTGTCTACAGATTTGTTCAGGTAGTTTTTCAAATTTGTCGATGGTTTGACAGAGATCTGTCTTCCAAGTCGGGGTTTGGTCAGACCCAATGTTCTGTTTTCCTAACAGTTTTTGACCCGACTTTGCGTCAAGTTCTATGTCGATGTAATGGGTTATATCCAAATCCCTTTGAAGGGATTTGAAGAGGGTTACATAGGCTATCCATACTTGTTTATAGATAAAAGTTTAACGAAGCGTGCGCGAAGAAACAGAGCTATGAACATGGTACTGGGTCGGGCTCTCTGGAACAAGGCTTCCCTGTTTGGGAGTTGCCGTCGGTGCTGCGGCGACTCCAACGATCCAGCGGTGGTGGCTGGTAGTCGGTGATGCGCGTGAGGGAAGTGAGGCTTCTCTGGGTTAAAGGTTTAGGGTTTGCGAAGTGTTTCGAGGGGTTTATTTTGGGAAGTCCTCTTGCGGCTGCTTCCTTATATACGCTCGGGTTTGTCGAGTTCTTGATCGGGTTGTAATCCGATCACTTACGGGATTAGGGTTGGGTTTTGGTCGAGTGTGAGGAGGATATAGATAGGATTGTATCAAAAAAAGTTTGAATTGATTTGATGAAGAATTGAGAGAATTCGAATTTGAATTCCTTCCTTTCCTCCCTCGCGCAGGTGTCGGGGCCACGAGTCTACTGTAGCTGCTACAATAGCAAAAGAAATTTCTTTTCCCTTTTTTTACTATACTATATATATATATATTTTTACTATAATATATATATATATATATATATATATATATATATATATATATATATATATATATATATATATAATATATATATATATATATATATATATATATATATATTATAATAATAAGATATATACATATGTATATCTATATATACACATAACACCTAGAAAAATTTATAAAAAAATAATTCTTAAAAATCTAAAACTTTACTAAATATCCATAAAGTATATTTCAGTGAAAATTTGCAAGCAATATATCATGAGTAATATTTTACTCACTAGTTTATTTATAAGAAAAATCATATAATTATTTACTACTGTTCATTAGATGGGAAAATACCCTAAATACTAGGTAAAATAAATATATAAAAAGATTATATAATTATGGGGTTTACATTAGCTCTTGTTGAAACTTAAATTTATATCTGCCTAATAGCTGTTACATGATTGGCAAATCCTAGGGTTGATCATGTATGACTTAAACTCTTGCTAGTCTTCGTATTTTGTATGACTAGCTTCATGATCATCTAAATATGTAATGTTTGGGACGCCTTACCTTGTATGTCTGATGATCTAACATCTTGTAACAATTATATGCTTGCTTGAGATTGAGACACTAGGCTTGTTCTTGACCATAAGAGACTGTTGGCTTGTAGATAACCCTCATGCATCTAGACAGCCATGACCGTATTGCGAGGTGGGTTACACTTTATTGTATGTAGCTGGCTGTATCTGTCCTCTGCTCTCCAGTATTCTGGTTCTGGGGCGTGACACAATCACAAGCAAATATGCAAAGTACAAGAAATATGATCATCTGGAATATAAAATAGTAAAGCGTCACAAACTACCATATATCAATGATCATGAAACTAGTAATATAAAGTGAAGAACTAGCAAGAGTAATAGTCATACATGATAAGCTCTAGCTATAGTCTAGAATATGCAAATCATGTTTAGGCCCGTAGGCTAAATGTCAAGATCCAAAACACAAACTAAGCACGTGCTCGGAGGTTAAACGCCACAAAAGAATAATGTACATAACTAGTGGGCGAATGATATAGGAAAACCCATTAAGGTACTCTGGTGCTCCGGGTAGTCACCGTCGAGTAGATGGTACGGAAGATTCTTCGGACTCCTCTATCAGATTTGGCCAAACAAAACCAGTGGGGTCAGGCCCCCAATAGCAAGTACCACAAAGAAAGCCAAACTTATGAACTAAAACCAACAATAGCTAATATAGCAACGGATATAGACATAAATAAGTAAATGCTGATCGAGACTCGTGCACTACCAATGCACTTATTCCGAGAATAGAAAGACAATAAGTAAAGCAACATGGAGCATAAAGTAAATAATATATGACATAATTTAAACTGTGGACATGTGAATTAAACGGAAGCATGTGAACATGTGAAATAAACTAAACAATGTAAGAAAAATGGTACATGTGAGCACATGAGACAACTGGGACCTGTGAGCATGTTAGATAACTGGGACATGTGAGCATGTTAGATAACTGGGACATGTGAGTATGTAAGAACTATATAGAACAACAAATGATAAGATAACTTAGGAACTATTCCGGAACCCAAGTTACAACCAGTAAACCAAATAAGGACCGAGATTGTAACCCTTCTCCTGAACAGAACAGTCTCTAATCATTTATCGACAAAAGTAAAGCATAAACAATGGTGTACTGAAGTAAACAAATCCGGACACTGCCTAGACCAAACTAGACTAACTGAACTCTATATAACAATCACGGCCAAGCAATGAGTACGACTTTATACATTAGCTAACTAGGGTTATTACAATCATAATTACTAACAAGATGCACTTTTGAGAAATTCAATCCAGTTACCTGCCCTGCAGTCTACCCGACTCATCCAGGCCAAAAGAAAAATAAGTATAGCAGACACACCGCAGTAAGATACGTGTATCCTAAAGAAGTGCCCCACTCAACGGTGTGCTGGAAGTGTGCTCATCATGACAGATAGCTCCAAACCCCATGTGTGTGTGTGTGTGTGTGTGTATATATATATATATATATATATATATATATATATATATATATATATATATATATATATATATATATAAGAACACGAAGGGTTGCAGGCAACTGGAAAATTCTTTCCTCCCAATGATCTAGATAATCAAGCTAGTTATTAGTCCTTAACATTTTTCTTGTTGGATTCTGGGTGTGGTATTCCGCAGAATCTATTCTAGACATGATATGCAAGACTGAACAATACAAGAAAGTGCACTATAACAAGCCACAATAAGAAATATAATAAGCTAGAAGCTAGGAGTGCGCTACGACGAGCCGCTATGGAGAAAGTAGGGGGTGCGCCATGACAGGCCACTATCATGTAAGCAAGAAAAGACATTATAAGAGTGCACCACGCCGGGTCACTATCTAGTAAGCAAAGAAGACATGTAACATGAGTGCACTACGACGGGCCACTATCTAGTAAGCAAAGAAGACATATAACATGGGTGCGCCACAACGGGCCATAACAAAGAAATTCTAAACATGACATAGACTACAAGGTACAATAAATTCGGAAAGGCATGGAAATATATATCATAGCATATAAGAAAGAATCGAAAGAAAAGACATATCATGGCATGTGAAAAGGAATAATAAAAGTATGTACATGACATAGAATAATAATTGAACATACGCTAGTGTCAAGTGTCTATAGGGTGTACAATTATTATCTAACTATACAAGATCATCAAAATGAGATCATGATGTCATGTTCAAGTTAATTTCAATATTAACAAGTTATCAAGTTGAGTCATCGTATTTTAGGTCAAATAGAAAACATGAAAAGAAAATCAAAAACTGTAATTGAAATTATCAGTTGCATATAAACTCCAATTAAGGTGAAACAAGAAGACTCTTGAAGCCAAGATAAAGATCTATAACTTTCATGTTTTGAGTTTTTCCAGATTCTAGTTACAAAATAGCTTAAACAAGCAAAAACAACCATTCAAGGCAATCTGTGCACAGGCGCACTGCGCGCGAGCAAAACTGCCCATGGTGCACGAAGCGCACATGCACAGCGCGCGATCTACGCACTGCACACAAAACGTACTACACGCATGGGCAAAACTGTCCACGATGCAAGTTGCACGCAAGCACGGCGCGCGGCAGAAAATTGTGCGGGCACACAGTGCACGAGGGCAAAAATGCTCACGGCGCAAGGTGCGCGCGGGCGCGCAGCTCCCGAGATACACTACGCACGCGGGAAAAAATGCCCACGGCGTAAGGTGCGCGCATGCACAGCACACGGGCGCACGGCAAAAAATTGTACGGGTGTGCGATGCGCGAGATGTGCTGCGCACGCGGGCTAAAATGCCCACGGCGTAAGGTGCGCACAAGCACGGCGTATGGGCGCACGGCAGAAAATCGCGTGGGGCACAATCACAAGCAAATATACAAATTACAAGAAGTACGATCATCTGGAATATAAAACAGTAAAGCGTCCCAAACTATCATATATCAATGATCATGAAACTAGTAATACAAAGTGAAGAACTAGCATGAGTAATAGTCATACATGATAAGCTCTAGCTATAGTCTAGAATATGCAAATCATGTTTAGGCTCGTAGGCTAAATGTCAAGATCCAAAACATGAGCTAAACATGTGCTTGGAGGCTAAACGCCACAAAAGAATAATGTACATAACTAGTGGAAGAATGATATAGGAAAACCCACTAAGCTACTCTGGTGCTCCGGGTAGTCACCATCGAGTAGATGGTAAGGAAGATCCTCCGAGCTCCTCTATCAGATCTGGCCAAACAAAACAAGTGGGGTCAGACCCCCAATAGCAAGTACCACAAAGGAACCCAAACTTATTAACTAAAACCAGCAATAGCTAACATAGCAACAGATAGAGACATAAATAAGTAAATGCTGATCGAAACTCATGCACTACCAATGTATTTATCCCGAGAATAGAAATACAATAAGTAAAGCAACAGGAAGCATAAAGTAAATAATATATAACATAATATAAACTGTGGACATGTAAATTAAACGAAAGCATGTGAACATATGAAATAAACTGAACAATGTAAGAGAAATGGTACATATGAGCACGTGAGATAACTGGAACATGTGAGCATGTTAGATAACTGAAACATGTGAACATGTTAGATAACTGGGACATGTGAGTATGTAAGAACTATATAGAACAACAAATGATAAGATAACTTAGGAACTAATCCGGAACCCAAGTTACAACTCGTAAACCAAAAAAGGACTGAGGTTGTAACCCTTCTCCTGAACAGAACATAGTCTCTAATCATTTATCGACAAAAGTAAAGCATAAACAATGATGTACTAAAGTAAACAAATCCGGACACTGCCTAGCCCAAACTCGACTAACTGAACTCCATACAATAATCACGGCCAAGCAATGAGTACAGCTTTATACATTAGCTAACTAGGATTATCAAAATCCTAATTCTAACAAGATGCACTTTTGAGAAATCTAATCCAGTTACCTGCCCTGCAGACTACCCGACTCATCCAGGCCAAAAGAAAAATAAGTATAGTAGACACACCGTAGTAAGATACGTGTGTCCTAAATAAATGCCCCACTCGACTATATATATATATATATATATATATATATATATATATATATATATATATATATATACCGGAATACGAAGGTCTGTAGGTAACTGGAAAATTCTTCCCTCCCAATGATCTAGATAATCAAGCTAGTTATTAGTCCTTAACATTTTTTTGTTGGATTCTGGGTGTGGCATTCCGCAGAATCCATCCTAGACATGATATGCAAGACTGGACAATACAAGGTGCACTATAACAAGCCACAACAAGAAAAATATAATAAGCTGGAAGCTAGGAGTGCGCTACAACGAGCCACTATAGAGAAAGTAGGGGGGTGCGCCATGACAGGCCACTATCATGTAAGCAAAAAAAGACATGTACAAGAGTGCACAACGTCGGGTCACTATCTAGTAAGCAAAGAAGACATGTAATATGAGTGCGCCACGACGGGCCACTATATAGTAAACAAAGAAGACATGTAACGTCGGTGCAACACGATGGGCCATAACAAAGAAATTCTAAACATGACATAGACTGCAAGTTACAATAAATCCGAAAGGTATGACAATACATATCATAGCATGTAAGAAAGATTTGAAAGGAAAGACATATCATGGCATGTGAAAATAAATAATAAAAGTAAGTACATGACATAGAATAATAATTGGACATGCGCTAGTGTCAAGTATTTATAGGGTGTACAATTATTATCTAGCTATACAAGATCATCAAGATGAGATCATGATGTCGTGTTCAAGTTAAGTTCAATATTAACAAGTTATCAAGTTGGGTCGTCGCATTTTAGGTCAAATATAAAGAATATGCAAAGAAGATCAAAAACTGTAATTGAAATTAGCAGTTGCATATAAACTCCAATTAAGGTAAAACGAGAAGATTCTTGAAGCCAAGACAAAGATCTACAACTTCCATGTTTTGAGTTTTTCAAGATTCTAGCAACAAAATAGCTTAAACAAGCAAAAACAACAATTCAAGGCAATCTGTGCACGGACGCACTGCACGCACGAGCAAAATTTCCCACGGCGCGCGGAGTGCACACTGTGCACACGGGCAAAACTGTCCATGGCGCAAGGTGCGCGCAAGCACAGTGCGCGGCGCGCGAGATGCACTGCGCGTGCGGGCAAAAATGCCCACGGCATAAGTTGTGTGCAAGCACGACACACGGGCGCACGACAAAAAATTGCGCGGGCGTGGGGCGCACGAGATTCGCTGCGCACGTGGGCAAAAATGCCCACGACGCATGGTGCGCGTAAGTACGACGTGCGGCAAAAAATCGTGCGGGCGTACGGCGTACGAGATACGCTGCATGGCGGGCAAAAATGCCCACCGCGCAAGGTGCACGGGCGCGCGAGATGCACTGTATGCGTGGGCAAAATGCCCATGGCGTAAGCACGGCGCACAACGAAAACCCTGTGCGCGATACTGTTCATCGTCCCGACAGCACCAAAAGGTGTGGGGAAGCCATGAACACGAAAAATGGCATCACTTCTTCATACGAAGTCGAAATCAAGCGGTTACAAAATTGGATAGAATTGAATTCCCAACAACATGGAACCAATAGTTTTCAAAAATAATATTGTTTAAGAGATCAAAACAAAGAAAGGGAAAAAAAGTTATAAAATTAGATATACAAAAATGTGACCATCAAAACCAAAAACTTTAAGTTCTAATGAGGCTTAAAATCATGCAAGAAAGAGAATAGAACAAACAAAATAACAACAAAACTATATTGTTCAAGATTTGGCAAGATGTACTTGTAAAACCCCTAATTTCTACTACGTTTTTTAATAAATATGGTATTGATTTTTGTACTTCGTATTTATACGTCGCGTACGAGTTTACGTTTCGTAAATTTTTCGTCAAGTGCGAATAAGTGCGAAGTACATATTTTTATAAAATATTTTTATTATATAGATGTAGAAAATATTTCAAAGTAATATACGATAAATATTTTGTATTGCTTGAAGTTGTAAATGCATCACGTCGAGGATTGCCAAACTTTATTTTTAATTAAAAAAGGCCATTTTATTTTATGGTACTAGTATAACTAGTAATTTAGAAAAACTGTATTTTATGTAAGTATTATTTTTGCATGCGACTGTATATATATTTATATTTTTGAAATTAATTATTATCATTAATATATTATTTCAAAAAATATATATTAAATATGGGTTGATTTAATATGTAATTATGGTGATTTAAGTTGGAAAAAATATATTAAGTTATTTAAATACAGTTTAAATTAGAGGTAGAATCTATCTACATTGGATTATATTTGATTGAGTTACTTTTAAATCAATTTGAATTAAATTGTGGAAAATCTAAGGGAAATTAAAACTCTTCTTAGTCCTTATCTAGATAAGACTTTTGTAAACCCCCTGATTTTTCAAAATAAATATTTGTTAAATTTTTAGATTTTTAAATAACTATTTATTGACTTATTATATAATTTGTATTATTTTACATATATTTAGTATAGTGCTCATTAGTGAATTTAGTATACAAATATATAAAGCTATTTTTCTAGTACATTAAGGATCTAAACTATATTATACAATTTTTCTAAAAATTTTAGGATTTATTTTATAACTTTTATTACTTTTTACATGTTACTTATATTGTACACTATTTACATAATATAGAATAAATGTCAATTTAGTATTAAATATTTCAGCTTGTATAAGTGAGATTAGATAAAGGTTGTTTAAATAAATATTAACTCTATTTATTATCTATAGTAATTTTAAATAATGCTATAGATAATTTAGATAAATATGACCTATATTTTAAGTTAATCATAATCCTAAGTCTAATAGGAAAGCATCCTTATCTATATTATATCATAACAAAGTAGCTCCTATCAATTTAAATCAAATCCTATCTAATTTAGGAGATAAATCTGAAATAAATACCTATATAAACCCAATACATCCTCCTTCTATCAGCCATAATTCGAAATTATTTTTAGTCCAATAGAAACTCTAAAATTCGTCATTAGAATTCAGCCACGCTTTTTAGCAGCAAGAGCAACTTAGAACGACGATATCTTCTAGCTCTGTTTCGTTTCTAGTTTTTTTAAAAGAAGCGTATCTAGGTAAGATTTTTAAAAATATATTTTAATAGACAAAATTTATTCTGTAAATTTCTGCAAAACTGTTTGAGTATCTAGTGTCCAAAAAATAAACGTGTTTCGGTATTTTTGCGATTTCGGAAGATTACGAAAACGAAAATGCGATCCGTTTAGTTTTTCGAAAAGATGATACGAAAATCTATACCATATCCTAACTTTAAAATTTATTAAATAAATGTAATAGGTGCAGTATTAATTATAATTAGATAATAGACTATTTTCAGCATCCGAAGTTGTTCCTACACCTTCCTCTTTGTGCGCTGTTGTTGATTCATCGCCAGGACATCATCTTACCTCACTCGAACATCAGACAAGACACCTTGCCTTTACTGTTTAATTTCTTGCTCAATATCATGCATGTTTTATTTCTTATAAGTTGTTCTTTCAAAACCATATGTAGTTGCAAATTACTATACTTTAGTTTTCTTTATGTATTTGGCCTAGAGTTGAGGGACCACCTTTATTTGTGCCGCATTCATTGGTCCGACACCTGTGTGCCACGATGTCACGTGTCTCATATAGATTCGGACTTGCGTACCGACCGTACATCGGTGCGTACAGGACGAGCGTTATGATATAACTGCTAATATAATTGCCTAGAAGACTTAGCGGTTATTATAAATATCGTGGTGTGGATTCAGCACGAGTAGTGCATGGGGAGGGGGAAGACAGTTATTAGGCGCAAGAACTTTCACATATTTACTTTTCTCTAGTTGTCATTAGTGACTCAGCCGAGAGCTAGTGTTCCGTGCATTTATTTACTTTTCTCTAGCTAGATACCACTAGTGCCTCGGTTGAAACACAAATGTGTCGTACATTTACTTTTCTCTAGCTACCGTTAGTGACTCACCCGAGAGACTAGTGTGCCGTGCATTTATTTATTTTTCTCTAGATGTCACTAGTACCTCGGTTGAAACGCTAACGCGCCGTGTTTCTAGTCTCGGAAGCCCTTGTGTGGAACGTTGTCTTCAAAATGCATTTTCACATAGAATGGTTAAGGAACTTTATCTATTTAGTCATATATAGTTTTCGTTTGAGCTTTTATTATTCAGTTTAGGGCATGATATTATGTGTCTTGTTACGTCCCTCTGAGGACCTGGTTATCTCTCCATGTGTGTGTTCATGTCTTCCGCAGGTATTCTAGCCGAGGTAGTGATCTTCTCCATTTATTCGAAGATGACGCGTCTTGGATCTATCATGCTACCTTCGTCGATACTTTTGTATATCATGTACATCTTCTTTTATTTTGTTGGTTATGGATGTGTCTCTACCCAAAATATTGTATCAAGACTATTCATTATATGATATCTTTATTTCATTATTCTGTGGATGAGATTAGTTAGTTGTGGTTTGCTGTATTTTACAGCTTATGTATAGATACGAGGTTTCCATATTTCGGAGTATACTTCGTATGTATACAGCTGGCATGTCTACGTTCTCAGTCCATGTCTACGTTCTCAGTCCTACGTATTTTGGGACTGGGGCGTTACATATTTTTGTGGTGGTCCATGCAGGTCAAGTTTATCACTTTGGTTACGTTATTATACCGATGTGAGCCTGCAGATAGGATTAGAGTCTAGGATCTCATCCATATATTTGACATTCTTTCTTGACTCCAAACTTTGAACTCTCGTTTGCCTCCCTTGATTGCATCTTGTTTGACCCCTTTCTACCGTGAATCCTTACTTTCTCGTGCTTAATGTCGGTTAGGAATATGACTACACTAGTATATGCTCATAGTTCAAACACGTGACTAGAAGGATTACATTCACAATTAGTATACATTGAGTTCTTATTTAAGATATAGAGGCATTTATTTTTCTAAAAGTATGATCTTAAGGATTAGTTAATTCTAAGTTGGGTAGTAGCAATTTTACCAACTTTGATGACAGAGATAATTTTATCTTGAGACTACTAGGAATATTCACCAAAGGATTGATAGAAGATTGTGTAAAATCTTTGATTTTGAAGATTTAGAAAATATTTATGATTTTTGGGTTATAGCTATTCATATCTTTTGAGGATATAAATTGATTTGAGAAAAAAATTAAATTTCGAACTGTGTCATACGATCTATGATTGATAAATTTATTTAGATTTTGAGTTTAATATTTCAATTGTGAAAAAAACTTCAAATTTTGTCGCATAATTCACAATTGATAAGATTATCTAAATCTTAGAGTTTATAGTTTGGATTTATAATATTGCTATTTTGTGGAATTTTTTTTTAAGAGATATGATAAAGCTTATTTTGAGATTGATTAGAGGAATCTAAATTTTTTAAGCTATGATGGATGACCTCAACAGACTAGAGAATAAGAAAGTTTAGTTTGTGCATATTGGAGGAAAAAAAATATATATTTTGTCATACTAAGGTTATCTTAGGGTTATTAAAGACTTGAATTATTTTTATGATTATGCTTGAATATCGTAGTTTATGTCAAGCTTGGAAATACATATTGGGAACTCAAATTTTGGGATTAAATCTTATCTTGATAGAGAACCAAGAAGCAGGCAAGGCCACCCTAATGAGATAGAGGTACTCTACATTCCATCCATGACCATGATAGTTGTATATACACAAGTATAGTTAGTCTTCGACCAAACCATGTGACTATATCTCAATTTTGACTTACTCAACCTTTTTCCAAATCCA
Organism: Iris pallida; assembly: GCA_029216955.1. Taxonomy (NCBI): domain Eukaryota; kingdom Viridiplantae; phylum Streptophyta; class Magnoliopsida; order Asparagales; family Iridaceae; genus Iris; species Iris pallida. Next base: position 3,505,634 of record JANAVB010037618.1, read on the forward strand.
GATCTTTTATTGTGACCTTCTAACCGTTTGAAATTTGAGAAATGAATTAATCGTTCATTGACTGTATCCACCTAGGAGACTATCTTCTCTCTGAAAACTGTGTCCCTAAATTATTTTACTAGATTGCTTAATTAATTTTATTTCATGCTTCAACTTGATCTTCTTAATATTTATGCATTAATTGTCACTTCATGAACTCTCACTTTCTATTTTAGATCTTTTTGTGTCCTTTACCGTGACTTTGATGTTTGGAGTGTAATACTAGATGTTACCTTCAAACAAATTTTATATGTAAGACCTAGACGAGCTCACCTTCATGTAGGTATATCATGTCCCACTCAAACACGTACCTTGGTACTCTATTTTTATGATATAACTTTCAGGTCATAAAGACTAGACTATAACCTTTACCTTGATACCGATATATTTTTCGACCAAGGATAGGGATTCAACCTCGACTCAATTCTTTCGATCCGATATGTGATTTTGTTCTACTTAATTTCGCTTAAATTTGTGTTTTATCTTGATTGCTTGACCCATTGTCCCATCACACTACTAGTTTAACTCTTGTAAGTTGGGTAGAATACCTCATGACCTAACAAACATTTGTCTTTGTGACCCATATTGATATGTTTACTTAGACTATAGAATTCAGAGGACCCTAACTTATCTAGTCAACCAAGTCATAGATAAGAAAACACTAGGACGACTGCATAAGCCCAAATTTCGGGCAAGACTTAGATTTTAATGGATCTTCGACTATATAATTTCCTTCATTAGTCCTTACTTATATTTTGACTATCTTATGATGCTAATTTAGCCTTAGTTTTGCAAGCTTATTCTTTTATTGAGCTTGTTCACGACATATGTGTTATTGGGGACGTCCACTAATACATTGTCCAATCAGAACCGGTGCACGATGGTCTGATCAACCTAGTGCACTTTGGTTCGCTTTTCATATATTGTTCGACGTGGATGAAGACATAGTTAAACTTGGCCTCTAGAATTCTATCTGCAACTGCCTTGGCAATTCTTTTTGAAAATTTGCAATCGTCTTTGAACCACTTATTCGTATTCGATAATATCTTCTTCGAACTCTTTATTATTTTCGTCTTTCGCCTATATTAGAAAGACAAACACTCGTACTTGATATCCCCTTAGTTGTCCACCATCTATTGCCAAGATAGTTAACCACTGACCAACCAATGTGACTATATCTCCGTCTTGAGTTACCTTTTTCCTCTATCCTAGATTCATTATCGCAACCTTCTAATCGTTCTTGAAACTTGAAAATGATTCAAATCATTTTCTTAACCATACCTTAAACCTAGACGACTATATTCACTCAAGAAACCATCTCTCCTAAATGTCTAAATTATTCTCTTTGACCTACTTAGTTCCTTTCTATTCTCTAATTCGTGTTATCATAATTTTATTACCTTAACTAGCGACCCTTCTTCAATTCCATAACCATGATGTATTTTTGCAAATATCAAAATCACGATATTCCAATGCATGTTTGTGTCGAACGTCGTTTCTTCGCCTCATCTAAAAATTTAATCGTATTTCGGTATTGATGAACTCTTTCTATCTCCCCTACCCTAGCTATTCCTAAATTTCGAGGACGAAATTCTTGTAAGTTGGGTAGGATGTAAAATCCCTAATTTCTACTATATTTTTTTAATAAATATGGTATTGATTTTTGTACTTCGTATTTATACGTCGCGTACGAGTTTGCGATTCGTAAATTTCTCGTCAAATACGAATAAGTGCGAAGTACATATTTTTATAAAACGTTTTAATTATATAGATGTAGAAAATATGTCAAAATAATAGACGATAAATATTTTATATTGCTTGAAGTTGTAAATGCGTCGCGTCGAGGATTGCCAAACTTTATTTTTATTTAAAAAATATTATTTTATTTTATGGTACAAGTATAACTAGTAATTTAGAAAAATTGTATTTTATGTAAGTATTATTTTTGCATGCGAGTGTATATATATTTGTATTTTCAAAATTAATTATTATCATTAATATATTATTTCAAAAAACGTATATTAAATATGGGTTGATTTAATATGTAATTAATTATGGTGATTTAAGTTGGAAAAAATATTAAGTTATTTAAATATAGTTTAAATTAGAGGTAGAATCTATCTATATTGGATTATATTTGATTGAGTTACTTTTAAATCAATTTGAATTAAATAGTGGAAAATCCAAGGAAAATTAAAACTCTTCTTAGTCCTTATCTAGATAAGACTTTTGTAAACCCCCTGATTTTTCAAAATAAATATTTGTTAAATTTTTGGATTTTTAAATAACTATTTATTGACTTATTATATAATTTGTATTATTTTACATATATTTAGTATAATGCTCATTAGTGAATTTAGTATACAAATATATAAAGCTATTTTTCTAGTACATTAAGGATCTAAACTATATTATACAATTTTTCTCAAAATTTTAGGATTTATTTCATAAATTTTATTACTTTTTACATGTTACTTATATTGTACATTATTTACATAATAAAGCATAAATATCAATTTAGTAATAAATATTTCAGCTTGTATAAATGAGATTAGATAAAGGCTGTTTAAATAAATATTAACTCTATTTATTACCTATAGTAATTTTAAATAATTTTATAGATAATTTAGATAAATATGACCTATATTTTAAGTTAATAATAATCTTAAGTCTAATAGGAAAGCATCCTTATCTATATTATATCAAAACAAAGTAGCTCCTATCAATTTAAATCAAATCTTATCTAATTTAGGAGATAAGTCTGAAATAAATACATATATAAATCCAATACATCCCTCTTCTATCAGCCATAATTCAAAATTATTTTTAGTCCAATAGAAACTATAAAATTCGTCATTAGAATTCAGCCTCGCTTTTTAGCAGCAAGAGCAACTTGGAACGACGATATCTCCTACCTCTGTTTCGTCTCCAATTTTTTTTAAAAGAAGCATATCGAGGTAAGATTTCCAAAAACATATTTTAATAGACAAAATTCATTCTATAAATTTCTGCAAAACTGTTTGAGTATCTAGTGTCCAAAAAATAAACGTGTTTCGGTATTTTTGCGATTTCGGGAGGTTACGGAAATGAAAATGCGATCCGTTTAGTTTTTCGAAAAGATGATATGAAAACCTATACCATATCCTAACTTCAGAATTTATTAAATAAATGTAATAGGTGCAGTATTAATTATAATTAGATAATAGACTACTTTCAGCATCCGAAGTTGTTCCTACACCTTCCTCTTTGTGCGCTGTTGTTGATTCGTCGCCAGGACATCATCTTACCTCACTCGGACATCAGACAAGACACCTTGCCTTTACTGTTTAATTTCTTGCTCAATATTATGCATGTTTTATTTCTTATAAGTTGTTCTTTCAAAACCATATGTAGTTGCAAATTACTATACTTTAGTTTTCTTTATGCATTTGGCCTAGAGTTAAGGGACCACCTTTGTTGGTGCCGCATTCATTGGTCCGACACCTGTGTGCCACGATGTCACGTGTCTCATATAGATTCGGACTTGCGTAGCGACCGTACATCGGTGCGTACAGGACGAGCGTTAGGATATAACTGCTAATATAATTGCCTAGAAGACTTAGCGGCTATTAGAAATATCGTGGTGTGGATTCAGCACGAGTAGTGCATGGGAAGGGGGAAGACAGTTATTAGGCGCAGAGGATTTCACATATTTACTTTTCTCTAGCTGCCATTAGTGACTCAGTCGAGAGCTAGTGTTCCGTGCATTTATTTACTTTTCTCTAGATGCCACTAGTGCCTCGGTTGAAACACAAATGTGCCGTGCATTTACTTTCCTCTAGCTGCCGTTAGTGACTCACCCGAGAGACTAGAGTGCCATGCATTTATTTATTTTTCTCTAGATGCCACTAGTAGCTCGGTTGAAACGCTAACGCGCCGTGTTTCTAGTCTCGGAAGCTCTTGTGTGGAACGTTGTCTTCAAAATATATTTTCACATAGAATGGTTAAGGACCTTTATCTGTTTAGTCATATATACTTTTTGGTTTAGCTTTTATTATTCAATTTAGGGCATAATATTATGTGTCTTGTTACGTCCCTCTGAGGACCTGGTTATCTCTCCATGTGTGTGTTCATGGCTTCCGCAGGTATTCTAGCCGAGGTCGTGATCTTCTCCATTTATTCGAAGATGACGCGTCTTGGATCTATCTTGCTACCTTCGTCGATAGTTTTGTATATCATGTACATCTTCTTTTATTTTGTTGGTAGTGGATGTGTCTCCACCCAACATATTGTATCAAGACTATTCATTATATGATATCTTTATTTCATTATTCTGTGGATAAGATTAGTTAGTTGTGGTTTGCTGCATTTTACAGCTTATGTATACATACGAGGTTTCCATATATCGGAGTATACTTCGTATGTATACAGCTGGCATGTCTACGTTCCTAGTCCTACGTATTTTGGGAATGGGGCGTTACAGTACTTGCCTAGGGTTAAGCTCCAAGTGGAAGAGAATAGAAGAAGAAATAAAGAGAGAGAGAGGAGTTGGTTTTTATGCAAAACTCTCTCATCTCAACCCCAAACCAAACAAAGCAAAGCCAAGCCAAGTTGAACCAAACCAAGTCAAAATTAAACCAAGTCAATGCTAAGAAAGAAAAGTCAAAACACGGATCACCTGACAAATGTCAGAAATCCGTATACGTACACCAAAAGTACGTATAACGAAAAACGAGAGTGACAGGTTTGCCATCGGTATACACAGGTATACTGGTATTATGTCGATCAAGGAGAAATCTATAAGTTGAATTTTTTTTAAAATATTTCAAAAACCAAGAAAATACGAAATACAGTACATAAATACGTATTCGTATATAATTACTGATAATGTGAGACGAGTCTCACAATCCCCCTCGATGATACTAGGATTAATTTCCTAGAAACTCTTCGTCAAGAGTGAAAAGTCTCTTCGTCAAGAGATCTGTAAAGTTCTTTTATGACTTTATAGTCAAGATTACATTTTTGCCTTTTATGCTCTTTTAATGTCTTGAAACGCAGCTGCATGTACATATTCATCTTATAATTCACAAGATCATACTTTTAGCATAATTTAAAATAAATGACAGGTACAAAAATATGTAGATCATGAATAGTATAAAATGTTTGAACCATACAGCTTCAGTAGAAGATGTAACTGAAGATAACATTTAAGAGTATATAATACTCTTAGTTATGATAGATTTATTATACAAACCTCAAAAGATGACAACTCCACATAGAGTAAAAAAAATATATCCATAAATGAACTAGATATCATATGAGTAGTTACCCAGTTTGTATTTAAATGACCTTCTATGACATAAGAGCATCTAATATGATACAATTTATAGTCTAGAATATCCTTAAAAATATTATTTCTAATACTATATAGAATAAAATAACTAGTTTGACTGATTTAGAAATCAGACTTAGTGACATCAGACTCATTCAACATATGCATGATTTCACTAATTACTGATATAAGTCCTAAAATAGTGAGCCAAGCTCATTTGACTCTATCACCTCTTGAAGTTAGATACAGTAACTTTAAGCCTTGGCTCTAAAGATTTATTTTTACTAGCCATGTTTGCAAAAAATGGCAGTCCAAATAATAATTTAAGTGAGTTTGCTAATTGACTTTATCAAATCTTTAATTTATCAAGTTTTGATCAACTTGGGTTAGCAGTAGGGGCCGGTTCCCAGCTAGCGGAGGTCTACAGGGGGACGATTATATATTGTGTCGCTTAGAGCAATTTACGTCCTGCTGACAGAAGGACCCTTTCGGCTTGTACCCAAGCAAATATCAACTTTTAAAACTTTAGATTTATAGGAATTTGCAATATCACTAAACTATTTTCTTTTTAACTAAATTGTTTGAATAAATCAAAAGAATCATAATGTCACAAATTATATGCAAACCAATGCTTGCCTAACATAATTTAAATTTTATGACAAAATAATATTGTGATTTTTTTCCTGACTCGAAATTCTAACATTGTGACAATATGGTCAGTTAAGGTTCATGCAAATCGACCTAGAAAAATATCATGTAACATCACTTTAATACAATAATGTACAATACCATAATCATTTTCCAAATGATCTGGACTTATTAATAACAATATAAAAGAGGTTATTTTTATACATTATTTAGAAATAGTTTAATTATTCTCGCTAAACATTCATTAATATCATAAAGATATCGCAAAGAACTTTTGTTTTACATAACTTTACCCTTATTGTGTTTGAGCCTTTCCTAAGAAGTCACAATCTCTAATACTTCTGGCTTAAAGAAATAACAATACTAAGATCATGTTAAGAATAAGTGAGTACAAAAATAAATTTGTAGTACCATCACCGTTAACATTTTGCTTCTTTCTAGAAAGTTCAAATATTTCTAATGATTCTATCTACATGAAAATAGAGGTAAATTTGCATATTAATATAAATGAAACAATACACAAAATGCTTATTATAATTAAAGCTCCACAAATATATATTTGAGGAGTAAATATCAATATGACAAATTAATAAAAATAATGGACTAGTGCCCAATGGAGTGAGCAGAAGTAACATATGACAAAAACTAATGAATGAAAATACAAGAATGGTGTTCAATAATTCAATGACATTAGTCAATGAGAAGTAATGGTTGATCATGTTAAGGACATTTACAACAATTGAAACTATATGGAGTCAGCCTATACAATTATTTAAAATTTCTGTAGATTGAAATAAGTTTATCAAATAATTAACTAAAGAGAAAATTATTAGTTTTAGGCAAGTAAAAAACATAACAAAACATACGTCTGGGTCTCTAACAAAAGCAATGATCTATAAACGTTCACGTACGACCCGTATTGCTATATCTTTGATACGATGATGAAAGAATATGAAAATCCTAAGGAAGAAAACATTTTTTTGAATACTTCAACACAAATTTTAGACCTTGCATATTTTTTTTAAGAAACATAAATATGAAATTATGAGATCATCATGAGTTGTTGATCTACTTGAAAATGCATTAGAGGTGTCATATCCAAATTATGTGGGTCTGACAACAACATAACAAAATATACTGTTGTACAAATATAAGACTCCACAATGACATGCTTGTATTTGGGCATAACAGAGAATTCGTGGTTATTAAATTTAAACCATTGAATGCTCAAAGAAATGGAGAATTCAATTGAAAACGTTAGGCCTGTTTAAAGAATCCAAAGGATACAAGAAACAAAAGTTGACTAACGTACACAATATGGACAAAACATTGAGTGCCTAAAGACTATAAATACTTGAGATGTTATATAATTATGAAGATTAAATATCATGACTAATAATTTTGTTTATCAAAAAAAATATTATTAGTCATCTTAATCGATCCTTTAAAAGATGACACCAACGGTAGTGAAAAAGAAAAAAAAAATCTGTGCTTATAAGATGACTTGATAAATGGTTTACTATGAAATGAACAAGGTCAAACTTCATACTTATTAACTACTAATATAGTTTGGAACAACATGATTGTGTTGGTTCACATTTCTATTCGGGCCCCTATGTTTCCAACGGAAAACACGTCTTTCATCCATGCATATATTAAAAATATATTATACCAACAAACTATATTATGTAGGGTTCTATTTGATGAGTACCCACTGGAGAAAGATAGCCAAAGAGAGATGAATTATAAAGGTCTTCTTTTTCAAACTATGTACTAATTGTTTTTGTATGTAACAAACATATTGTCTTATAAAGCATCTCATTGATTTCTATCAAAATTTTAATTGTATAAATACAAATCTTGTCTAGGAATAGACAATGACTTTTTATCTTAAAATAAATGACCATAAGAGGAGTGTTCGATAGTGAACTAGGTCGTAGACTATTGGTCATGTTAGTATTATACTAATGTTCTAGAATAAGATAATGACATTAGTATTGTACTAATGTTCACAGAGGTTTATCCAAATTAAATAAAGTACAACAATTCTTATTTGTATGACAAAAAAAATTATCTAATGAAAAAAAAAACATTTTCATCTCAGAGATAATTGTTCTCTAGAATATGTAAACACGTTTAATTATATAATTATTGGTATAAGACTAACTGATTGTAATACTCATAATATGCTTTTTAGCAAATAATACAATTTTGTTATGAATTTTAACAGAAAATAATTCAACATGAATATTTCCATAATAAAAATAAACCAAGAAGATAATTACAACTGTACTCAATTCATGTCACGCCCCAGTACCGAAATACTGAGACGGACTAGGCCAGCTACACCGTATGAGGTATATAGACGTCATACGGCGATCGTGGCTGTCAAAAGACTAGGGTGTGCATGCTACAATCAGGTCTCCTATGGTCCCACAGAGCATCTATGTCTCAATCAATCAAAATAAGAAGCTGTAAATAATGATCATATATGACAAAGCAGTAAGGCGTCCCCGACGCTTCATCAAAATGATTCATGAGTCTAGCTATACAAAATGATGAGCTAGTTCCGAGAGTCAATAGTACATAACTATAGTCAGCTGCAGTCTGATTTAATTACAATTATACAAAAGGAAACTAGTGTCCAGAACCGCCGGCTAAACAGGTGCCGGTGGCTAAATGCCAAGTACAAAATAGAAGGTATCAGAGTGGTAAAGAAGAAACCCACTCATGGTCCCTGGCGCCCATACTCCTGGTGTGCACCATTGTTCGGGTGGAAGGCTGGATCCTCTGGAGCTGCTACGAAATCTGGCCAAACAAAACCAGCGGGGTCAGGCCCCGAATAGCAAGTACCACAAGGGAGCACAAAAGAGTGAGATAAACCCAATGAGTAAAATAAGACCTGATTCACGAGTTATAGGCTTATACCATATCATCGAGACAATACGACACCCTTACAACCAAACAAGGACAAACGGTGCCAATATCGTGCCGAGATACGATATATCCTATAACCATGGGCAGGTAAAAGGGCTTCTGATCGTGACTTCGGTCCATAGCCTATCGCAGCACAATAGCCCAACCCAACAACCAAACAAGGACATGGGTTGGACCACGCACCACGATAGTCCATGTTCCTCAGTTGCTAACAAAAGATAACATATCACAAACAAGTCGGCTTACAAGCGGCCAATCAAATTCTACGGCTTTCTACGATTTGCCTGGATTATCCCAGTAATGCAATATAGGAATTCTCAGATCATGTCAACCCAGCAGGGCTAGCCAAACCATATAATATACATATACATAGCACTTTAATTATGCACCGGTCCCCCGTAAGGCCACCGTGCTAAAACATATAACACATAGCATGCAGGAGTCGGATATAGTCATCCACTATAGGCAGATGAAACTGTATCCGTGGCGGCCAATCCGACACGTCAGGACGGAACCCGGGGGTGGCTAGTATGGCACGATCTCGGGATTCTGTTCCCTCCCAATGCTTCTATCGATTTAAGTGGCTTAGATTAACCCTATCTTGATATTGGAATTACATGTCATGGTCACATGGTCATCCCCCTATATGTCGTACCATAGTACGAGTACCCTAAGTATGAATCCACATCGGCTCAAGGAGTCCCAAATCTAGATCCATGCTTAGTGTAATGCTTCAAACAACAATCATTATACCACGACACTATTGCTGACCAATTACCCTGACTGTGCTAAAAAGTACACATGTATTGACATATAACACGAATGATCACTTAGCATGTAGAGTCACACCTCAGTACACTCATTAAACAGCACCATAGTGCATACTTAATATTGTATCCCAATACACACTTAGAAAAGGTACCAGCACATACAAAGGTAATCTGGTCAGAAACATGGTCAAATCAAGAAGTCACACGGACCTTTCGTGACATAAAAGTCACACATGAAATCTGGTTAAAGTGAAACATGAAGATTCTTGGAGCCAACACAAGGATCTACCACTTCCATGTTGGAAGTTGGGAGAAATTCTTGCCATATTGCAATCAATATGACACAAAATATACAAAACAACCAAAGTAGGCCCTATGCGGCCAAGGGTGGATGGGCTCATGCGGCTCAGAAAAGCTGGGCCATGCGGCTCAGGACGAACGGGTACATGAGGCTCAGAAATGCGGGGCGCATGCGGCTGAAGGGATGCGCGCTCATGCGGCTGAGGGTGAGTAAGCTCATGCGGCTGGGAATGGATAGGCGCATATGCGGCTGCGGCATGAAAGGCTCTTGCGGCACTGTTGAAGCAGGCTTATGCGGCTGCAAATAATGAAGCTTATACGGCCGAGAAAATAATCAGGCATATGCGGCAAGGATTGAGGCATGCTCATGCGGCTGAGATATGCAGGGCGCATGCGGCTCAAGAAACCAGAGTTCATGCGGCAGTGGGGGCTTGATCTTAGGCGGCTGGGGAAGCACTCATGCGGCTGCAATGGCTCATGCGGCTGAGGATACACATGCGGCTGCGAATGCTCATGCGGTTGAAACTGCTTAGTGCCAGACTTCTTATGCGGCCAGACTGCTACAAGCCATGCGGCCATGGGAAACTTGCCTCATGAAGGTTTCATGCGGTCAAGCACTGTTCTTCTTCTCCACTTTCCGAGAAGAAAAACTATGGAAATCCATGGCTTCAAAGCTTCATAACTCCTCCATCCAAGGTCAGAATCCAGACTTCCATAGGTCAAACTGGAGTAGAACGAAATTCTCTACAACATAGAACCATCAAAACTTGAAAATAACAAGGTTTACTAGATCAAACCTAAGAAAACAAAAATGACATAAACTTAAATCTACATGAATTGAGCCATGAAAATCAAAAATGCTAAGTACTAAACTTGTAGAGGATGATGAGAAGAACAAAATAGACAAATCATATCAAAGAAAAATCAAGAAATAAAAAATACAAGAATCTCTCCATTTGGTGCAAGATGTACTTGCCTATTGGTTGGGAGGAAAAGAAATGAAAAGAGTGAATGAGGAAAGAGAGTGAGGAAGAGAATATATATAGGGGTTGGGTTGACTCAATGAAAACCCTAACCTCAAGCATGCTCTTAACCATGTGACTAATGACATATTAATTGCTACATGATACAACTAATTAAATTAATTAAATAAATAAAATCCTAATCGCAACACGGTTCAGAAATCTTATCATCGAAATAGTGAACCACGCCTACAACCAAACAAGGACAAGGTGTGACACACTAATCTGCGACGAGATACTGTTCCATGCCATGGCCAGTTACAAACATATGATACATACAATCAAGATACAGGTGTCGGTTACCATATACAGGAAAAATCAAAATTTTACGTATTCCGGGAATGGGGAATGACAATTCATATGTTGCAAGGACGCATCAAAATAAGGTACATATCGGTATTGTGTTTGTAACTGTGTCCATATTCGTACTTACAGAAGAATACATATGTTGACATAGGTATTGTTGGGAGGAAATGAGGTCAAATAGTATCCGACAAGACAAAAAAAATGTGTACCAAGTGAATCTTATTGCCAAAAGAAGGTTTCCCGAAACCACGATTCTTGTCTATAAATTTTATAGACTCATACCTCATTTTGATTTAGAGATTCCATCAACATAATTGGCAGAGTACCAAACACAAGTTTCATATGCTACATCCTGACACCAACTATATAATGCATACTTGGATAGCCTTTGATCCAGAAAAAAATAAAGTCAAAGAAAAATAACAATAATCATGTCATAAAATTACAATAAAATTCTATAACAAATAACTATACTAGAACTCTATTTAGCATAACTGATCCGATACAATCATTAAGTCAACCATCAACTCTATTGAAGTAACGTTCTAAATCTATATTCCAATATATAGACCCTACAATAAAACTCTTGAATAATGATGATGGTTAAGAGATCAAATTATTAATATATCTCAAAATGTATAAGGCATCCAACTGTTCTGGAGGATGTAGATGTGAAACTATGCAAAGAGAAACACTACTACTATAAATCAGACTAAGGAGAGATGCCATCTTTGCAATATTAGCAAAAAAATGGCCGAAGTATGATTTTACATGAACTTGCAATATTATACAAGAAAAGATGGTACATATTCTTGCATTAAGCTATTTTAACTGATTTGATAAAAATAATGGCATAATAGATAAATAACAATTATAAGCGAGATAGAAAGCACTAAATTTTCAACAAAAAGTTGTTAAAAAAATTATTTCTAAAGATTGCACATAATAATAAAACACATACTTTAAGACCATAATAAAAATAATCGCATGGAATTCAACTCTTAGATTGTTGGAAATATTTGTTTTTCTCCTTTAATAATCTGTAAATAAATAATTAAAAAAATTAAGGTTACCGGCCTCCGAAAAAGTCGCGCACGAATCACTGTCCTAAGAGTTGATTCGGGTTTATGTGCAGACTTGTTCCGAATGCTCCTAGTGGTAAAACTTTCGCTCTACCGGTATCCCGTCGTCGCACACAACTCAGAAAGATTGACCCTGATTTAACCCTTGCACAGAGCACAAAAAGGATGAACAAAAAAAATGGAAAGAGAAAGAGAGATTTTTTGTAAATGAAAATTTTCATGTCATTGTGATTTTTGAGGAGGAGAATGAAAATATCTTTCTTACTCTTTTTTTTCTTCTTCTTCTTACAACACTATAGAAGAAGAATGAAATATATAGGTTTAAGACATTTCATGGAGAGTTAAACCACTCAATTAAAAGAAATTTAGGTCTAATAATATAACCATTAGGGAATGATAAATAGACAATGTAAATGTTGAAACGGTCAATAATTAAGAGAAAAGAAAAGAGGTTTTGTACATGGTTTTTTTTCCCACCAATAATAACAACATTATTAACATTAATATTAATTCTTAACTAACTATAAGTCAATTTTTTATTACTAATAATAATTAAATATTAATTTATTAGATAAATAATAAGTCTTCACTAATATTATAATGTATACATTCTAGAAAAAAGTACATTATCCAAACAATTCCTAAGGTCCTGTCTGGGAAACTAAAAATGAAATAGAATTTGGATTTCACTTTCATGGATGAAAAATTATATGTAATTCACATGGTAAGGAACAAATATTTTTGGTTATGATAAGAAAGTGAGTAAGTGAGATAAATTAAAATAACAAAAAAATTGCATGAAAAGTATCGATCTTCTATTTAATTGCGCAAAAGGCACAAAATTTAGAGTATTGCAAAGACAGTCCCAAAAATACCATTTTAAGGTCATGTTTTTGTTTTTTTTAATGATTTATGCCCTTTAAAGGACGTAAATTTTTCTTTCTTATTTTTTTTCTGCATTTTTTTTATTGAACTAGCAAATGGCCCCATTCTGTGTAAAATAATAAATATTGAGTAATGCTATTTGTACCTCCAAATTGTCCCTCCAAACCATCATTCTTTACGTTGCAGCTGACTTAGCATGTTAAATAATATTATGTGTCATCTAACATGGCAAATTTTAACCCATTATCCAATTTTTTATGTTAATATTAATATTAATGTTAATATTATATTAAATGTTAATATTAGTATTATTGTTAATGATAATATTAATTTTAATGTTAATATTATTGTTAATGTTAACATTAATTTAAATTTAAATTTAAATATTAATAATTAATATTAATATTAATCCTAAAATCTATCATGTTAGTTGCCACATCAGCTGCACGTAAGGAGGGATGGTTTGGAAGGATAATTTGGCCACGTAACGGAGGATGACTTGGAAGGATAATTTGGAGGAATAAGTAGCATTATTCATAAATATTTTAGTTAAAATAGTGGAGCATATCCTAAATATTTGTTTGCTCCATACCAAAAAAAATGGGCATTTGTTTATTTTTTAGAAAAATGGAAGTATATAATAGTTTTCATACTTAAAACGAAGGTATTTGCTAAAATAGTCCATTTTTGTTCACCCATCAAAACTATAATGTTTGTTCATTCTCCAATAAAACATTGACACGTGTCAAATTTATTCAACATAAATCACTTTGAAAGTGGTTTTGTAAGAGCATCTCCAACCCCACTGTGACTTTGGAAAAAAGTTGTTGCCACATAGGAATGACAAAATTTTGTTCAAAAGTTCTTCTCCAATGCAATTGTCAAGTCAATTGTGAAGCTTATGTGGCAAAAATTATAGAAGACATTGTGAAGTTGATTGTCTTGTTCTAGACAATGCACTTGACAATGTCTTCTCTTCCATGTCATCAATTATGAATAAAAAAAATATTAGAAAAAAGAAAGAAGATGAGTAGTTGTCTTAAAAGTTGGAACAAAAGTAAATATTTTAATACTTTATCTTCCAAGTTCCAAAAAAAAGTAAACATTTCAATACTTTTGCATTGGAGAAAGTTTTTCTATCTCATTGTCTTTTGAGATATAATTTTGCCACATAAACAAGACATTGTCTTGTGGCTCATGCCACATAGGAGCCACATAAGACTCATAACATTTAACAAGACAATAGGGTTGGAGATGCTCTAAACATTCAAAGTAGTTTTGACTAAAAGATTTCACAAGTGTTAATTCTTTATTGGAGGAAGAATAAACACCTAGTTTTGATTAGTGAACAAAAATGAACTCTTTGCTAAAATATCTCTTTTAAATAATTCATCTATTCTACTATATAATAGGAAAACTTAGATGGTAAAACTTTTGAATTTCCAAAATACCCTTACATACTTATACTAATTAAAAATAGTTCATTAATTCTACTATATAATAGGAAAACTTAGATGGTAAAACTTTTGAATTCCAAAAATACCCTTACATACTTATATTAATTAAAAATAGTTTATTAATTTTAATAATGACAACTTAGTAATTAGGAAGACTACCCTTAGGTCTTCCTAAACTAATTAAAAAATGTTAAAATACGTTCAAGGCACATGCACATATGCTAGTATTAAAAATGTGAAGACATTGTAAAGTTTTATTGACTACTGTAATTCTTTTTGGTTTTTTCTAAGGGCACTACCAAAATTGCTAGGGGGCATCACTTACTTGGGGGCAGCCCAAGAAGGTGAAGAATTTGCTAGGGGGCACCCAAAATTTGCTAGGGGGCAGCCCAACCCCCCAAACCCTTCTTTTCACTTTCATTTTCATTCTACACTCTCTCTCCTCGAAGAAGAAAAAAAAGAGCTCTCTCCCCCTCCCTCTCTTAAAACCCTAATTTCTTCTTCTCCACCACTCCACTCCCAATTCCTCCACCAAGATTTCTTCCACAACCTTCTCGAAGAGATGACACGCAAGTCAAAGCAACCGGAATCCAGGTACGTTCTTCTCTAATTTATTCGAGAATTTTGTACATTCTATTCGAAACCCTAGAATATTTTTAATTCTTGAAAAAGTTTTGATAAAATAGGTTTAGAATATCTTTCACGTTCTCTTTTCTAATTTTCGAACACAAGAAACCCACATTTTATGTTGAAACCCTAACCCTAGAACACGACAAACTAGCATGTCGTTGTGGCAGTTCGGGTCTCATAACAGTAGGACTGCCAGGCCTGTGGCAATCCTACTGAAAATTCGGACTGCCAGAGTCCTGACAGTCCTCTTGTGAAAGAGGACTTCCAGGACTGTGGCAGTCCTGATTTTCAGTAGAACTGCCACAGGCCTGGCAGTCCTACTGTTATGACATATGTGGGTGGGTAATGCATGTTGTTTCTATTATTTAATAACTGTATGTTGTCATGCAGTCCACCGGCCGCTAACAAAAGAATACGGCCCATCGCGTCAAAGCGGAAGGAACGTGCGGGACGTCCTCTCGAGCGTCCGATAACAATTTTCGAACCGGCGCCCCAAGCTCGGTCTCGGACGTCGCCACCGGCACATCAAGCTCGATCGAAGCAACGAGCTCCTACTCCTACGCGTTCTTCCGATGACGATGACGATTACGTGCCAATTGGCCGACTCCTATCACGTCAAAGCGGTTCTGCTCTATTTGATGAGGTCGGTCCTTCTAAAGAGGCCGATCCTTCTGAGGAGGCCGATCCTTCTGATCCGCCTGTCCATCCGTCCGGTTGCTCAATGTTGATTTTTTTTGAGAACCACATTGCCTATGAAATATGGAAGAACCCGGTATGTACATGACGTTTGTAAGTTACCTGTTTTTAGTATACTATATATATATGTATTTTATAATTGATATGTTTTTCTGTTGTTCGATATACAGAGGACATATCGTATCCTTAGGGCTGTGAGTCACGGAAAGAAAAATGTGTTCTGGCAGTTTGCAAGCTTATCGGAGGCCGTCCAGAGCAAAATTATACCGAGCGGCTTGCACAATTTGGCACAAAATGCCTATCGGACAATGGATAGTGCCCTCATATCCGCCTTTGTGGAGAGATGGCACCCAGAGACCAACACATTTCATCTCTCAGCAGGGGAGATGACCATTACACTTGACAACGTCTACCAGATATTGGAGCTGCCAGTGACCGGGCGCGTCATGACCAAAGAACATTACATCAATGAGAAATCCGTGAAATATTACGAGAAGATCGTCAACTTCATCTCAAGTCACCTTGGACTTCAGGCTACGAGTTTTACAACTTTGCCAGGCTTCAAGAAGTCATATGGAATTCCTCTATCATTTCTGGTGGACCACTTTATGGATATGGAGGTGGATGATGATGACGATGATATGGTCGACGCGGTGGCCCGTACGTACATGTTGTTCGTCCTAGGAACGGTCGACATTCCGGACAAGTCCGGAACGTCGATACATGCTAGGTACATGCTTAATTTATCTGAAGTGGATAACTTCATTGATATATCCTGGGGAAGCGGTATCCTAGCCAATCTTTACCGCGAGCTCGGCATCGCATCCCGTGTCGGGACTAAGACAATAGCCGGCTGTCAGACTCTGCTACATGTAAGAAAACTTTTAACAATTTAATCTTGTATACTTCATTTTGTTGTTTGTTTTTTGATTATTCATTTATAACGAGCGCTTTCCGATGCTCATACGGGCTGACCTGAATCCAGAGTATGTTGAACACCTTCCTAGAGTGTGTCGATGGAGGCCATCCCAGCTGGAAACCAAAAATTGGCAAACACTGGCTTCCATTCGTGAAGTACTAGACAATTTGGTGCCAGAAGAGGTACTAAATTTTGACTTACTTTGTCATGTTAATTTTGCTTTATTCTTAACTATTTTTCTACAGATTTTTTGGAATCCATACCGGGATTTACGTGAGCAGAATCGTGAGGTCCAACCAGTTTCTTTATTTCATGGCATGATCACATACTATGATATCACGGAGCCGTACATGCCCGATAGAGTACTTCGTCAGTTTGGCTTCGTACAAACTGTGTCGAAGCGCACACTACAACTGTTGGAGCCTCCGCGCGAAAAACAACATTTAAATTACAAACCGGCGGATTTCGACTGGGTGACCAACTTTTACTTCGAGTGGCAACGACATGTACTTTGAGAATCTGAAAGACGACCGGTCACCCTGATGGCCGACTGCAGCGAGGACTACATGCCATACTTCCTGGGGGTCGGACATCCTAAGTTGTCAAACCCTACAAACCCGGGTCCCGTGGCCGTCGGAGCAATTGGAGCTCTTCCTTCCAAAAATGTCTTGTATGCTGGGTTGGTGAGGATGGTGAGTTTCGTATTTGTAATTAGACTGAGATTTCCATGTTTGTAGACTTAATTCACTTATACTTTCATTTATAGTCTCAAAAGGTGAAGGAATTGGCCCAGACACTCCGGAGAGGTTGCCAAAGTGACACTAGTGTCGCGGTCGCCAACGAGTTTGATCGTATCGACGACGTGGTCGAGTTCCCCTTCATGAATAATAGGGAGTCTCGTTCAAAAGCCCGGCATGATATATAGTTGGATGTGGAATGATCATTAGTTGGATGTAATCTAGATATTTTTGTAAAGATGTTTTTGTTGTTTGAAACTTGAAGAATATATTTGTTGTTTAGAAACTTAAGTTGTTGGGCAGACTTTTGAATGATATGTAGTTGATACTTATGTTATTTTTTTGAAGTTGGATATTTTGTCTGATATGTAGTTGTGATTTATGTTGTTATTTATGTACATGTTGGATATGTAGTTGTCTGATATATAGTTGTTATTTACGTACATGTTGGATATATAGTTGTCTGATATGTAGTTGTTATTTACATTTAGAAACTTAAGTTGTTGGCCAATTCCTGATATTCCTGATTTAGTATCAGAGGACTGCCACCCCCCTGGCAGTCCTCCTTTTGTATAGGACTGCCAGGGGGTGGCAGTCCTATTTATAACTTTCTGTGATGAGAGTCTGAAACTGAAATTCTCTGTCACAGAGTTTCAATTAGGACTGCCACCCTCCTAGTAGTCCTATAGAAAAGGAGGACTGCCAGGGTGTTGGAAGTCCTAATTGAAACTTGCTATTACAGCAAGTTTCAATTAGGACTGCCAGCACTCTGGCAGTCCTTCATAAGTATAGGACTGCCGGGGGGTGGCAGTCCTATTTATAAGTCATTGAATTAATATTTGTTTGCGATTCTAAAATTTCGGCAAAAGTACTAAAACGGAGGTTAAAACATTATTTTTTTGCGATTCTAAAATTTCAGAAGGCCGTCTAACGATGAAGCCATTAATCTCAAGCTTCTCGAAAATATGCTCATTTTGTGACAAATCGGGCCTCGTTTCGACCTCCCAGTCAAAAGTTATGGCCCTCCAAAGTTTTAACTGACCATAAAATGCAGGAGAATGACCATTCTCCGTGCAAATTAACACGGAGAATGGCATTCTCCGTGTAATTTAGCACGGAGAATGGTCATTCCAGTGTTAAAACGCAGGAGAATGACCATTCTCCGCCTTAATTTACACGGAGAATGGCCATTCTTCGTCTTAATTTACACGGAGAATGGCCATTCTCCATGTAATTTAGCACGGAGAATGGTCATTCTCCGTGTAATTTTTACGGAGAATGAGGCCATTCTGTGTTAATTTATACGGAGAATGCCATTCTCCGTGTTAGAAACACGGAGAATACCATTCTCCGTGTTAATTTACACGGAGAATGGTCATTCTCCTGCGTTTTAACACTGGAATGACCATTCTCCGTGCTAAATTATACGGAGAATGGCCATTCTCCGTGCTAAAACACAGGAGAATTGTCATTTATATAACATCAAGTTTCAATTAGGACTGTCAGCATCCTGGCAGTCCTCCTCTTGTGTAGGACTGCCAGGGGTGTGACAGTCCTAATTGAAACTCTGTGATAAAGAGTTTCAAAACTCTCATCACAGAGACTTACAAATAGGACTGCCACCCTCCTGGCAGTCCTACATTAAATTAGGACTGTCAGGGTGCTGGCAGTCCTAATTGATACTTGCTATAACAGCAAGTTTCAATTAGGACTGCCAGCACCCTGGCAGTTCTAATTTAATGTAGGACTGCCAGGAGGGTGGCAGCCCTGATACTGGATCGAATAGCCATTCACCGTGAAAATTATACGGAGAATGACCATTCTCCGTGCTAAATTACACGGAGAATGGCCATTCTCCGTGCTAAAATACAGGAGAATGGCCATTTATATAACAACAAGTTTCAATTAGGACTGCCAGCACCCTGGCAGTCCTAATTCAATGTAGGACTGCCAGGGGGTGACAGTCCTGATACTGGATCTGATACTTTAACAAATTGATATATTTTGCCACACATACTTGCACACAGGTAAACACATATAACACAGATAGCACACATGTAAACACATAAATAGCACACAGGTAGACACATATAACACAGATAGCACACAAGTAAACACATATAACATACTGAACTTCATATTTTACTGTATACAAAATTTAGTCCATATAGATTAGTGGACTTCATATTTCACTATATACAAAAGTGGTCCTCCATATACAAAATGTCAAACTGTAAATATATCCATACTTAGTCGATTTCGACGTCGTAGTGGTCAGCAGGTAAGTCTTTTTGCTCCTCAAACTTCAACAACTTCTTACAATGGTTGATCTGATCAACGAAAGGTGTGGTCCAAGCGATGGCTTCGACCGGTGCTCTTTGGTACCAAACTGTTGAAGGTGGAGGAATCGGAGAATGAGCGATCATCTTTAGTATAACGAAGTGATCCCCGATCAGACCTATAGTACATAGGTTAGACACTCCGTGGTCCGTCAGAGGAGCGCACATCGGAAAGAATGTATTGTTAATATCCGACGAGATAAGTACAACAGGTATCATGTACCTATTAGCATAAATAGCCGGCAGACGGGACTGACATGTAGTGGTCTTTTCCGGTAACACTGTCGGTGCAAGGGATACTTAACAACAAACTTGCAATCGTTTCTTCACTTAGGATGCGGGGAGTAGAATGGAAGACGAGTCTCTAACTCCTCGTACAACTCCTGCCTCACCCGTCTCCATCCATCTTTGTCATCATAACCAAGATGCCTTGCAAGCGCATGAAATCCACAATGGCCATCACCGGGGACATCGACAATAGACCAAATGTAACTTCGAAGCGCAGGTTGAAATTTGTCAATATACAAACTCGTTGTTTGGCTTGCAACGGTATCTTCTTTGGGAGGTCCATTTTTTCCATTTTTCGGCGAACGACAAGCTTGCCCTTCCGTGCAAGCGAAGGTTGCTGTAAGCTTCGTTCAATATGCTCAAAGGACGATGGATCTCTCTTAGTTGACTCCAGCCTTCTCTTCTGTGAACTAGTCAATCTTGTTTGAGGCCTGCCTTTAGGATTGGAAACAACGGACGGCTCATGCATTGTAGTACTCACCGGACATGCAATTTCTTAGATTTTAAGCTCAATGGACATCCGTTCCGCTCCTACCGAGGCACACCACCTTGCGTGGAGAAGTTTTACTTGTGGTAAAGAGAAGAAATCATCGTTCGTCTTCACCAGGGGCATCATAGACAACTGCCTCCAACGTTGATCGACAGCATCTACTGGAATAGGAATGGATTCACGGCGATATTCATTAATTTGATGTGCACAAGGGAGGCCCAGTGTATGTCGATATACACACCCGCAAACCTCGGGATCAAATCCGACAAACTTTGACCTTTCAATCTCATCAACTATTAAGGCCAATGCCTTGTGAGATACCACGCGCATTAAAGCATCTAAGAGTACTTCCTTTCTATGCTCATGCTTGACTATATTCAAACTCATCTCAAATGATGCCTTAATTTCATTCAACGTCCGGTCTACTGATAAATGTATAGCTTTCCAAATAGTGACAAAGTTGTCGAGAGATGATTTTAGGTGTCTCTTCAATAAAGAGTGTGCTCCTTCGACACGGTTGGTAGTTGTCGTGCCGTAATGCTTCACCACATTCGACCATGCTAAGACGAATTATTCTTTGTACGGTTCAAGCCATGTATCTTTGATGTAAGAAATGCATGCCGGCTCCCTCGCCTCCCACTTTTGCTTGAACAAGTACAATGCGGCGTCGTAACTGGCAATCGTAGAGGCTCGCCACACACAATTCCAATCATTGTAGAATTTGTCAAAAATTTGCATGTCGATTTTACCATCCTCCTTCCGAAACTTTAACTTACATTGGGCTTGAATATTACGATTGACATGCCAAGTGCATAGCAATGTATCCGCTTGAGGAAAAACAATGCGAATAGCATTAACTAGGGCATACTCTCTGTCGGTAACAAATACTGATGGCTCTGTATGACCAGTGTAAAGTGTTTTCAGTTTTTCCAACGCCCATGTGTAGTCTTCAAGTTTCTCACTCTTCATGAAGCAAAATGCCAGTAGAAATGTTTTCCAAGTAGAGGTGAATCCGACAACATGAAAGAGAGGCATCTTGAACTTATTGGTCTTGTACGTGCAATAAAGGACTAACACGTCGGCAAAAGACCTGGCCAAACTTGTGCAATCGGGATGAGCCCAAAAGATTGAAATTACTTCATTACTCTGGGAATGTCTTCTATGGAACTCAACATAATGATTATCGGTAAGCAACTTGAGCACTTCTTGCATCGCGATTCTTGATTTCGTCCGGACAGCGTTTGAAGAAGATAGGGCGTTGTATATTGACTTCATTGTAGACTTGTTCTTCTCATCTTCATGTCGTATGACGGAATATTTGTCTCGGTGCAACTCCGGAGGTGGACAAGTCTTCGACTATCTTCTTCTCCGTATGGTTCAACCGTTCGACATACGGATGACCCAATAGTGTCTCGACAATCTCATGGTTGTGGGTGCCATTCTTCACTTCTACTGTCCATTTCCCTTCTTCTTCGTTTCTAATATGTATCATGAATGGACAACCACATTTTCTCGTTCCAACATTTTTTCTTGGAACTTTACTTTGGATAACTGTATTTTTCTTGTGCGTTCTGAACACACCACCTCTTTCACAGTCAACCACCACAGTTTGTCGTCCCGGTCGATTTCGGGTCGATCTGGATATCACTAGCACTATGTTGTTTTCCCGTCCAACTTCTCGACACTAATGTACCGCACCCTCGCTTGATTCAAAACAAAGATCGGTCCAGAATAAATGGGCTACATTGACTGTAATTGGAGCCGGTACCACAAAATCGGAAGATCTCAAGTCCTACAATAGAACTTAAAAGTTAGTACAATTAGACAACATCATAAAGCAAATAGGTTTTATAGATTAGGACCGTGCATAAGATTGGTGTCCATAAATAGCAAATTGTGTTAATAACAAGACCGTCTTATGTACAGCAATTGGTGTCCATAAATATCAAACACCTTTACTAAATGTATTGACTAAAACTTTGCATTCAGGTATAACAAATTAGGACTGCCAGAGAGGTGACATTCCTTCACATAAGAAGGACTGTCAGGACCCTGGCAGTCCTACACATATGTAGGGTCCTGGCAGTCCTTCTTATGTGAAGGACTGCCACCTCTCTTGCAGTCCTAGTCTATGATCGGACTGGCAGGGTGTTGGCAGTCCTCTGTATCACAACACAAATTTTAACCCGATGAAAAGTTAAAATTTAGTTACCAAGAGGGCTTCCGATGCATCAAAGTGGTCTTCGGACGTGGCGGGAACGTGTTCTTCAGACGTGGCGGGAACATTTGATGATCTCGGTTGTTCCATATTCAATATTTTTCTACATTAAACACATAATTCAACTTTTATATGTGAAATTCATGTTTAAAACATTAAACATATATTAATTCTTTGACTTACCAATAAATGGGAGAAGTCAATGACCTAGAGTTGAGGGAGAGAACAATTTGGAAAAAATGTAGGGAGAAAAGAAAAGAGTTGGGATTAAATTCTTTGACCTAGAGTTGAGGGAGAGAAGAAAAGAGTTGAGGGAGAAAAGAAAAGAGAAGAGGGAGAGAGAAAATGAAAATAAAAGTTGGTATTTATACCTTTGTTTGGACTAGTCCTAAGTAAAAAAAATTTGATGGTAAACTTGTAATATTTTAGAAATTTTTGGATTAGTTTCTAGCAAAAAAAAAAAAGGGTGGTGCCCTTAGATAAAATCTTCTTTTTAAGAAGTATAAGTCAAATAGCTGGACTAAATTTATAGTAATGAGTGAGCATCAAATGTCATTGTCAGTAGTAAATATAATAATTCAATAGTGTGAGCCCATCCTTCGCCATCAAGCGCCACCTTCTGGTTCTGGGTTTTTATACTGATGGGAGGGAGGAGGTTTCCTTCCATTTGCCTTTACCCAGGCCAAGGAAGAAGAAAGAGAGCCCACCCACCAAGAGTCCATTTGTGTTCACATACCAAAATTATGACCCTCGTGGTCGGCTCCAGGATAAATTGGACAAGTTATCGGATTTGGACAATTCCCTCATTAGTACAACTCCCTCGTTAGGACAACCCCTGTAATATTCCTAAATTCCCAACTCTCCGCCAACGGAGTCTTTGCAATCCATCCTAAATACTCTCTGTCAGTTGAACTAGCAATCCACTAGGTCCATATTTTGAGTTTCTACCGGAAAGACCTCGAGTAGCTCAAGGAAAGGAACTCGGAATCCGAACTCCACGATACCATCAGAACACTTCGACGTCGTTGCCGACCCTACTCGCCATCAATTTTTTAATATTTTCTTTTGGAGTCAAATACAAAGGACAAAGGACAACCATATTTAACTTCGGCTATGACAATCCAAATCCGTAAATATTCAAAGTTGTTTTGATTAAAAGATTTTGACACGTATCAATTTTTTATTAGAGTGTGATCGAATACCCTAGTTTTGATTGATGAATAAAAATGGTTATTTCTAAGGGCACCACCATATTTGCTAGGGGGCAGCCCAAGCAGATGGAGAAATTGTTAGGGGGCACCCAAAATTAACTTGGGGACAGCCCAACCCTCCAAACCCTAATTTCTTCCCTCTTCTCTTTTCTCCTCCTCCTCCTTCCTCCGGTGGCGGCGCCACCGCCACTACTAGCAGCCACCGCCACCGCCGCCTCCTTCATCCTCCTCCTCCCTTCTCCAAACCCTAATTCCCTCTCCCGTCATGGCTTACAGGACCCTGGAGATGACCTCCTACAGCCACCGCCACCGTCGCGTCGATCGCCGAGGAGGAGTAAAAGATGAGAGAAGAGGATCAGAGGCATGAGAGGAGGAGTAAAAGATGAACCACGGTGGCCCTCGCCAACTTCTCCGTCAATGGCCAAGCATCCTCCGGCCGCACAACACCTGAGCCGTGCCCCGCTTCTCCGCACGCCGACACCGGGGCTGTCGCCGCGCCTCCAGCCGCCTCCGCACAGTAGCGTCTCCGCCATAAGTCGCGCGCGCCCTGCGCTGGGCAGCCCTCCCGAGCGGTAAGAGCCTTTGCTCTCATTTCTCACCTCTGATCCTCTTCTCTCATCTTTTACTCCCCTCTCATGCCTCTTCCATCTCCGAGGAGGACTGCCACATTGTTGGCAGTCCTAGGATTGCCACCTTGGTGGCAGTCCTAACGTATGTTAGGACTGCCAACTTGCTGACAGTCCTAGGACTGCCAACTTGCTGGCAGTCCTAGGACTGGCTTGGGCTGTCCTCAAGTAAAAAAATTGATGGCAAACTTATAATTTTTTTTGAACATTTTTGGCTGCCCCCAAGTAAAAAGTGTGGTGTCCTTAGAAAAAACCATAAAAATGGACTCCACCCACCCACCAACCCCATCATTACTACAAAAAGTAAGCACTTTCTCGCATAGTTGCTAACTAGCTAGCTTAGCTCCTTTGATTAATCTTCTCCATCGATCGCAGGCTCAGCAAGTCATCAGCAGCAGCAGCTATGTTGCTCTCGAAGTCGACGACCATTCCGAACCCATGTAGTAGGAGGAGGAGGAGTCTCTTCTCGGCGTCTCCAAAGCGTACAAGTGGAGCTGGAAGCAGCAGCAGCAGCAGCAGGAGAGCAAGCGTGGCGGTGCGGGCGGTCATCAGCAGCGACGACAAGAAGAGCGTGGCAGTTGCCACCTCCTCGTCGTCCGGACAGCAGCAGCAGCGGCAGCAGCAGATGTCGTCTCCGCCGTCGGCTATAGACGTGACGGTGGTGCTGACGGTGAGGAGCAGGCTGAAGGAGAAGCTGCTGGAGAAGGCCAAGGACCGCTGGGAGCACTTCGTCACCGGGATCGGCCAGGGGATCCTGCTCCAGCTTGTCAGCAACGACGTCGATCATGGTATTCTTTACTAAACCAAACCAACTCCAAATTCCTCATCTTCATTTTTAGCTAATATGTTCAATCGTGTCCTTCCGGCCTCTCTTGGCATTTTTCTTAATTAAGGAAGAAATGGAAAGGAAATCAATTTCTTGTTTTTTTAGAAAATTGTAATTTTCAACCTTTTTTTTTATTATTCTGGTGTTCGGATCGGACAAAGAAATTAGAAGGAAAATTGATTTTTTTGTGGTGGGAAAGTAAATCCTTGGTTGGATTGGGGAACCATTGTTTCCCTTTTTCCTTCCTCTATGGGAATCGTTCCTTGTTAGCAGGGCCGGCCCTGAGTTAATGGGGGCCCTAGGCAAATTTTTAAAATGTGGCCTATATATAATATAAAAAAATTGAACTAAAAAATGATACAGCCAAGGATAGAACCTAGGACCTCATATGTACAAGTATAACAAACTACCACTACACCACAAATGTTTTGTGATGAAGGAGAATCATATTATATATTAGTTCTATTTTCAATATAAGATTACTAATATATATATACATTTTAATTAATTTTTTTGGGCCCCCAAATTTTATGGGGCCCTGGGCGGTCGCCCTGGCCGCCCTGGGCCAGGGCCGGCCCTGCTTGTTAGCAATCATCCGAATAAAACTCGTATTATACGCGAATTTTTTCGTATCTTTCAAAAATGTATAATACTTGCGTACTTTTGACAGATCCAAATCAGTACATAAATTTTAAGCATGCAAAGTTTTAAACGTGTTCTGTATAAATTATTGACAAATTTAACACAATAAACATGATGGAAACCTGTTTAATTAACCAAATTTGACAACATATTTAAGAATTTGAAGTTTCTAACATCAATATTTTTTATTTTTCGAATATTTGACCGAATTTTTGATCGTATTTTATTTTCACTGAGCCGATTTATACTCGTACTTTTGTCGTTCCGAAGCTTTCCCGTTTGCCGAATTGCTAACAAGGGAATCGTTTGCCTTTCCTCATAGCATGATTCTGCCAACCAAACGAGGTCTTAAATTTATAGGGATTTTTTATTAAGGATAATTAATACATAATCTTCTGTTTTGAAAATTATTATCAAAACTTCCTAAACATAAATTTTTTTAAAAAGAGAGTAGTTTTTTGCATTGGAAAATGTAATCAAGATTCAATACTATAACTTTCGGCATTGGAAAATTATTTTATCAGAAATTTTTATATAGGGTAAGGAATTTTACCCAAATTATAAAATAAAAAAAAGAAGTTTAGGGAATTTGCGTTTGGGGTAACGAAACTACATTGGAGATGGCGCGCTGTGGTAGAGAAGCAGACAGGAAGAGGACGCGCCAGAGCTAGTGGCGCGCGCGTGCGAAGGCAGCCAGGACGCGCCATCCACCGTGGCGCGTGCGCAGGATGCGCCATGCTCAGTGGCGCGCGTTGGGTGTGGGCGCCACCCCGTGGCAGCAGCAAGAAGAAGGGGGGGGGGGGGGGGGGGGGGTTCTTCGAGATGGCAGGAAGAGGGGGGTCTTCGAGATGGCAGAGGGGGAGAGGCGCGCGCCATCATTGATGGCGCGTCCCCTGCGCACGCGCCACCAGCGCTGGCGTGTCCTATCGGTCTCCGCTCTCCTGCCAAGCGCGCCATCTCCAATGTAGTGTCGCTATCCCAAATGCAATTTCCCTAAACTTCTATAATTTGGGTAAAATTCCTTACCCTATATTAAAATTTCTGTTATTTTATTGGATTTTGATGACATTTTCTAATGCAATTTTTTTTAATATTTATTAGATGTTGATAACAATTCTAAAAAACAAAATGTTATATATTAATTATTCTTCACATGTGCCCCAAAACTTCCATTAATAGGAAGGTATTCAATTGGATTTTTCTGCTGGATGGGGATTGGTTATCTGCTGGCTCTGACCGTCTCTTGTCCTATCCGGGTGCTTGCAACATAGTCTTCTCTTCTACCACCAGTGAACATGAAACTCTCCAAATAAGGACCCGTATTTGGAATGACATATGAGGAATGGAGAACCTGTAATCACATGAAACTCTTCAAATAAAGACCCATATTTGGAATCCTGCAGAATCCACGCAGGCAGTGGCAGAGCTAGCATGTAACAATTTGGAGGGGCTGAACTTTTAGGTATAGTTTGAGCGACACGATACTAACATGGCACCGGCTAAAGTACCATTTTTTTTGAGAATTTATTTAAAACTTAAATTCAAATCCAAACAAAAAAATAAAATAAAGCACAGCTAAAAAAATATTTCACCAAAAAAAAAAAAAATCAGATTTTCTTTTTCCAAAAATTTCGGTCGGACTACAGCCCGACCGTGCCCCCGTGTAGCTCCGCCTATGCACGTGGGACTGCACTCAAGGAAATTAAATCACATAGAAGTTAGCGCTCCTTGTGGGATCGAACCCCCTAGCCAGGGAGGATGCCGCCCTCCTCAGCCACTTTGGGCTGGAGGAGGAGGGATCGGAATTCCCACTCTTAAGCATCCCCAATTTCGTTTCTCCACGGAAAAATTTCTGGAATAGTAATTGTTGGAGTTTTTTCTTTCCTTGAACTTGTAGAGAGCTTGCTCTCAAGTCTCAACAAGCCATGTAAGCTTAGTCCCACATTGGAAAGAAAAATTCATGGGTATCTCAATATAACATCTCTTTAGGAGTAGAGAGATGCACATGGGGTGGTGACCTTAAGGAGGGGACCATATGGGTGATTTTACATGGAGGTAAGGATAAGACACCTATTAAAAGCATTCATGTTTTTTGATCAAGCTCAATTTAATTCCATTGGGGCTAAGTCCCAAAGAGGCTTAGCAACTCGGACTCGGACTCGGACTCATGGGCTCATGAGGCGTAATGTGGCGTTTTGTTGGCGTACTTTGCACTTAGCACGTCAGCATTGTGTGCTTTTGTTGCGCGAGCCTCTGCGCGGCCGTTTGCGCGCCAGTTTGGGAGCCGCATTGGCACGCTGTGGCGCTGTAACGCTCAGAACGTGGCTGTCCACATTCTGAACCGTTCCGAAACGTGCAATAACAGATCCGATAATTTCAAATTTCATTCAACGTCGCGCACGTTTCGGATCTGAGCGGTTACAGTGAAACACTATAAGTAGAGACTCTCTTCCCTCTCAGAAAGTAACTTCATACGATTTTTTCCAGAGAGAGAAGAGAGTGCTTCTGCGTCGGCGCCCTGTAGTTTTTTTCGTCCGGCCGAGGAGTCTGCGAGCATATTGGTAGAGCGTTCCAGAGTTCTAACGAACTTGCTGGTTCCTGGAAGCTGACCGTGTGGGTGGATCTAGCTTTGAGCGCCGGTATTCTTACACCCCAGCAGGATTTCTCTTCCTCATTCTTCTTCTTCCTCTACTGTAAACGTTCTGTCTCAATCACAACTAGTTTGTGAGGAAGAACGTCTTCTGCTGTAATCAAATATTTTTTTAGTCTCCACCTCGCTGCTGTCACGTATCGGAAGCACGACTTTCCGTCGAGAGCCTTCTAATTACGTTTTCTCACAGAGTTTTCTTCTGAAATTACGCCCAGAGACTAACAGTAATATCAGCTTATAATGCCAAAATTTTCATTGGAAGATACCGAGCTTTTGTAATTAGCACTGCTTCTAAGTACATAGCCATTCTAGTACTAGATTATCTGATCTCTTCTATTGTATTTTGCTTCTGGATCTCAGGATCCTATCATTACTATTTATAAGTCCAAATCTTCTGTCTGATTTTATTAGCCTTCTCACTTGAACTATTTCTTTCCAGTTACTAATTCTGGTAAGAGAAGTACGGAGGCTGCTGTCAGGGGTTGGTTGCCAAAGCCATCGAGCCATCCGTCTATCGTTGAATATGCTGCCAACTTCACTGTCCCGTACGACTTTGGCCAACCTGGTGCCATCATCATTACGAATCTTCATGATAGGGAGTTCCATCTGATGGATATTGTGGTTCATGGTTTCTCGGATTCCCCCGCCTTCTTCCATGCAAATTCATGGATCCATTCTCGCTTAGATAGCACGGAAAGAAGAGTTATATTCAGCAATCAGGTAAATTTGCTTCTTTTGATCGTCGTCCTATAGCTATAAACAACTTTTATTTTCGAATATTAGCTTCGACTCTGTTCACTTACTTCTAATTAGTACTGAGTTGTATATATGTATATTTTGTTTACTTCAATTGACAGGCATATTTGCCATCACAAACTCCTGAAGGTCTCAAGGCTCTTAGGAAAGATGTCTTGGTTAGCCATAGAGGAGATGGGAAAGGAAAGAGGGAGAAGTTTGAAAGAGTTTATGACTATGACCTATACAATGACTTGGGCAATCCTGATAAGGATGTGGATCTTGCTAGGCCTGTGTTGGGTGGTAAGGAGAGACCATACCCTCGCCGTTGTCGTACTGGCCGACCGCCAACTAAGTCAGGTACTTTGTCGCGCTACTCTCAAATTGTCCTCTTACATCCTTTATGACTCAAAACATTCTGTGTTCAAGTTTGCAGGACTGCGTAATGTATACAAACTTACATTGTTTTGGTGATGTTAAATATGTTCTTCTTCATTGAACTACAAACAGATCCAAGTGCTGAAAGCCAGGTAGAGAAGCGCCATCATGTGTATGTTCCCCGGGATGAAAATTTTGAGGAGATCAAGCAGGACACATTCTCTTCGGGAGCTCTTAGAGCTCTCTTGCACAACCTCATACCGGCTCTGAGGGCTGCACTCTCAAGTTCAGACAGACAATTTGAGTGCTTTTCTGATATAGATAGGTTGTACAAGGAAGGAGTGCTTTTAAAAGGCGAGACAGAGAAGTTCATGGATGGGTCCATTCTTTCTTCGTTGCTGACTAATGTCACGAGCATAGGCGAAAGGCTGATGAAGTACGACATTCCATCAATTATATCAAGTATGCTTTTATCACGACTCGCCACTCAAACTGCATTTTCTCGTGAATTTTTGTATGTATTTGTTTATGAAGATGGATATATTCTGAAAAAAAAAATTGTGCCCAACTTGACATTTTATCTCCAGGAGATCGATTTTCTTGGTTGCGGGACAATGAGTTTGCTCGCCAGACACTGGCTGGTGTCAATCCAGTGTCTATTGAAAGATTGAGGGTCAGTGTGACTTGTCATGTTTTAAAATTATTGCCTATTTCCTCCCTTTCTAAAATATACTGAAATGCCTGTGGGTGAGTTGTTGCAGGAATTTCCAATTCTCAGCAAGTTAGATCCTGCAGTTTATGGACCTCCGGAATCTGCAATAACCAAAGAATGTTTGGAACAGGAACTAAATGGAATGAGCCTTGAAGAGGTACAAGAGATGAGTGAGGAATTTTTTTTGATTTTTTTGATTTTGAGTTATGGTCTCTTATTTATTATGTTGATACTGACTTACACAGGCGATTGAGAATCACAGACTCTTTATAGTTGACTATCACGATCTGCTGTTGCCGTTTGTCAAAAAAATCAACTCCTTGAAAGGGAGGAAGGCCTACGCATCGAGAACAATTTTCTTCCTCACCAATGCTGGCATTCTTAGGCCAATAGTGATTGAGCTTAGCTTGCCACCTAAAACGCGATCAAGTGGGACTAGGAAAAGGGTCTACACTCACGGGCATGATGCAACATCATTCTGGATCTGGAAATTTGCCAAAGCTCATGTCTGTTCCAACGATGCGGGTGTTCATCAGCTCGTGAACCATTGGTGAGTGAACTCCATTTCGCAACACGTGCTGCAATACACGTATTGAAAAATTAAAATGTTTATATCATATTGTACAAATATTTGTTGCCTTATGTTGAAGAATTTGAACTAAGATTTCAATATTGAGTACCATTGCTGAACCAGAGTTCGACACAAGATGGAACCCTTATCGCTCAGTCAAAACTATGATATCAAGATATGCTGGGGAAAAAAAACCTAAATTACAAGAAAATTTAGACAAGGATTCATCGACAGAGATGGTACTAAACCCTAAATGTGTTGTCAAGTACTGAATCAGACGCCTCATGGATCTTTGCAGCAATATGCATTAAATATAACTGTGGACTTGCACTCAAAGCAATTCAGATAGTATGATAGTTTCATAAGGGGACTCGAACAGGCTACCATGAGATAGAAAGATCTTAGATACCTCAAGGTCCAAAAATTATATCATATCTATGTTTTTCCTTTGTCCACTGGACTCTAGAGCTGAAAGCTATGCCTATGAAAGCAATCCAGTCTCAAATTTGTCCTTGACCTACATCAAGCATCCTTGCTTAAGAATACATCCTTGAATTCATCTACGTATACTCGTATAGATTGTTTGTTAGGTGGATCTGGCATTCGTATTAGTTGCAAAGCACACTGTATTTGAGTTAATGGAAAGAAACCTAGCTCTTTCTACCTCCAAATCTTACTCTACAATTCTACATGTCATGTTTGTCATTGAATTAAATAGTTCCATCATTCTTTTATTCTCTTTTTTCCATGCAGCCATTACTTATAATTAATGTAAACTTGTGTAGGTTAAGGACTCATGCTTGCATGGAACCATACATTATTGCTTCTCATCGGCAACTTAGTTCTATGCACCCAATTTTCAAGCTGCTCCATCCACACATGAGATACACAATGGAAATCAACGCATTGGCACGCCAGAGTTTGATAAATGGAGGGGGAATTATCGAGAAATGCTTTAGCCCCGAAAAGTACTCGTTGGAAGTGAGTTCAGCTGCCTACAAGAACATGTGGCGGTTTGACATGGAAGCGCTTCCGGCTGACTTGATCAGAAGGTTAAGGGCTCTCTCTCTCTCCCTCTCTCTTATAACATTCTTGCTATCATTTCCATTTTGGTCCTTAGTGTAGTCGATATTCTTTCTTAGTAATAATGACATTAGTTAATATCATTTAACCATGTAAATGCAATATATTCTCCCTCTTTTCAATAGCAAAACCTTGTCAAGATCCAAAGCCTCTATCTGACCACCAATATATTGTTAAATCATTAATGTGGGTAATGCTTAAGTTGAGTGATGATATGAAAGGACATATATAGAAAGTTTAGTCCCACATCAGATAAAAAGTGTTAGCATACGAGGTATAGATAATTGGATTGGTCTTGGACTTGAAAATAAATTTTTCTTGTTAAGTCATATGAGTTATCATAAGGTACCATACAGACCTTACAGTACTCAAAGTACACTTTGACAGTAAGACCTTACAGTACTCAAAGTACACTTTGACACTAAAATTAACTCCACCATATATGATGCAAGGTTCACAGTATCGGTATTGGACCCTTCCTATGAGTATCGGGATTGACATTATCGACACTTTCGGATCCGAGTATCGAATTTTTTGGTATTGGAAAGCAAATAATTATTAAAAATTTAGAAAAAAATATTTTGTCCAGTTAGACACAATTTTAAATATTTTATTTGTTGTTTCTTAATAGTTTTGCAATTGAATGAAATAGTAGTCGTCCTTATTGATTGCTGCGATAAATAAATTTTCTTTATTTACATTATTTTACAACCTTATTATCTTTTACACTCTTGTTGATCAATCCTTTTTTTATTCAATTTGATCTACCTAATTGACTGACCGGGAAAGAGACCCCAATGTCGATATCGGTCAATATTGTTAGTGGCCAGTATCGGATTGGAAGATGCCGTGTCGGATCGGTATCGGCCGACAATGTAAACTATGATACGACGAGGAAACCGAAAATCCAAATAAGCATCTTTTTATAGCTTGGGATCTTGGTGATCCTATATGTACTGCTTTGAGTTGAATCTTCTTCCTCTTCTTCGACTACTTGTATTTTCCAGGGGCATGGCAGTGGAAGATCCTACAATGCCTTGCGGAATAAAACTCGTCATAGAGGACTACCCCTACGCCGCAGACGGCCTCCTCGTATGGTCGGCCACAGAAGACTGGGTTAAGGACTACGTCAACCATTTCTACCCAGACGCCGCGAGCGTGCTTTCTGACGCCGAGCTCCAAGCTTGGTGGGACGAGATAAAGAACGAAGGCCACCGCGACAAGAGAGACGAACCTTGGTGGCCCGCTCTCGCGTCAAAGGAAGACTTGGTCAGGATCCTTACTACAATAATATGGACCGCGTCCGGCCAGCACGCAGCCATCAACTTCGGCCAGTATCCATTCGGGGGCTACATGCCGAACCGGCCAACGCTCATGAAGAGGCTCATCCCGCAGGAGGACGAGCCCGAGGAGTACCAGAAGTTCTTGATGAACCCTCAGTACGTGTTCCTGTCCTCCGTGCCGTCCCAGCTCCAGGCCACCCAGGTGATGGCCGTCCAGGACACGCTGTCGACCCACTCGCCGGACGAGGAGTACCTGGGCCAGGTGCACGAGTCGCGCTCCCACTGGATCTGCGATCAGAAGGTGCTGAGCCTGTTCGAGAACTTCTCGACCAGGCTGGAGGAGATCGAGGAGACCATAAAGAGGAGGAACAAGGACTCCGGCCTGAAGAACCGGAGCGGAGCCGGAGTTCCTCCGTACGAGCTTCTTCTGCCGACTTCTGGTCCGGGAGTCACCGGCCGTGGGATCCCGAATAGTATCTCGATTTGATGACACCTCCTTATATAGTGCAGTTAGTTCTAAGTTGCTTGATACAACAAACTTCCCACTCTGAAATATGTAGAGCTCAGCTGTACTGCTGTGTACTTGCAGTGTATGATTGTACGTATTTGTAATTTTTCTGCTAGATTGATACTTGTTAGGTACCATGTCCTTAGTAATATGCTCTCGTTACACTATTTCGAGTGTTTCTGTTATGTTCTTGTCCCTGTTGATAATTATTCTATGAGTACTTCTATTCCTACCTCCAAATCATTCTTCCTTACGTGGCATCCTCCAAATCATTTTTTCTTATGTGGCAGCTGACCTGAAATGTTAGTATTAGGTGTCATATGACATGTCAAATATTAACCAAAAAAATTAATTATCAATTTTTTTTTTAATTTAATGTTAATGTTAATATTAATATTAATGTTGATATTAATATTAATGTTAATATTAATGTTAATGTTAATACTATTGATGATTGTTATTGCTACTATTAATGTTAATATTAATTTTAATGCTAACATTAATGTTAATATTAATTTTAATTTTAATTTTAATTTTAATTTTAAATTTATTGTTAATGTTTATGTTAACATTAGTGTTAATTTTAATTTTAATTTTAAATTTTGCCATGCTAGCTATCAAATCAATATGTTATGTCAACTATCATGTTTGGAGGAACAATTTCGAAGGACAAATAATATTATTCTTATTCTATGCATTAGAAGAAGAAAAAAAGCAACAAAACACACAACTACGTTTTGCAGTAGTACTTTCAACATTAGTTAATGGGATATTTTGCAAAACCTCCCCTAAATAATGGACTAATTTGCGAAATACCCCCTAAAGATCTCGAATTGGTAAAACCTCCTTTCCGTCAAGACGCTGTTTGATTTTGGGTGACGTGGCAATCCGTGTGTGTTATTAAGTAAGAAAATAAAAGTTAGACGAAAATATCCTTCCCCAAAAGTCCGCCCAAAACCCAACAAGGAGGAGGAAAAATTTCCTCCTGAGAAGACGTTTCGACAGTGGAGAGAGAAAGAAAGAAAGAAGGAGAAGGAGGAGGAAAATTTTTCCAAAATTCTGGCAAAATTGGAGGTCTGAAGGCGAGGAGAAGGCTCGAAGGAGAGGAGAACCCAACATGCAGTCTCTAGATCCACGAACGTTGTAAGTTTCTTTTCGATTCTGTGTTATTTTTCGAACATGCAGTATTTGTTTCTTCAATTCTTTGTTTTCCTTCGATTCTTGGTTTTTAAACCAACTGTTATTTCTTCGATGTTAGATTTGGTAGAAATTTGTGCCCTAATGTTAGATTTGGTAGAAATTTGTGCCCTAATGTTAGAAATTTGTGTCCTAATGTTAGATTTGGTAGAAATTTGTGTCCTAATGTTAGAAATTTGTGCCCTAAATTTGTACCCTGTTTTACAAAATCTGTGCCCTAAATTTGTACCCTGTTTTGCTAATTTGTAGTGCTAGAGTAGATTTTGGCAAGAAACATCTACTCATTCATTATGGGGGCTCTTGGCCGAAAGAACAGCCATTTGGTGGACTAAGAACTATGATTACAAGAATGGAAAAGTAGTAGATTTTGGAGTCTTTGATGGAGATGAATTGTGTATGCTAGATTTGATCAATGGGATGGGAAAGTATCTGCATGGTTTGGGAGGGCTAATAACATTTCAATATTTGGAGGGTGGATTTTTAATTGATGCAGATGGAGACAAAGACTTGTTGAGGTTTTGGACTGGTTCAGATCACGAAGGACCTGATAAAGTTCATTTATTTATGGTGCATACCAATCCAATTAAGGTAGCTACAAATGAGGGAGTTGAAGATTTGATTAGGTTTTTACAATCTGAAGGAGTTGCTGAAGAACTCTTCAATGACCTTGTTGGTCTTCCTGT
This sequence comes from Iris pallida, assembly GCA_029216955.1. NCBI lineage: Eukaryota > Viridiplantae > Streptophyta > Magnoliopsida > Asparagales > Iridaceae > Iris > Iris pallida. The sequence goes on from JANAVB010037618.1 coordinate 3,541,813, forward strand.
GAATGAGCAGCCAAGTCAGCCTCCCAGTGGGCAGAGAAGAAGATTTTCACCAAGAGTTCCACCTAGAAGAGTTCCCTCTAGTGAGCAGCCAACAAAGCCAACCCAGCCAAGCCAACCAGAGGAGCCAGTCACTCAAAAGCCAGTAACACCTACTAAGAAATGCATCAAGAAAAGAGTTGCTAGTAAGGTAGAAAGACCTGAGAATGTGGCTACAGCAAGCAATGTGGTATATGCCACATCTCCTGCAAGAAGAGCTTCACCTAGAAAACATTCACAAAGGGAGCAGCAGACACCACAGAAGAGGGCAAAGGAAAATGTAGATGGAAGAGCTGCAACAAGCAAGAAGAAAGCACAAGTAGAGTTTGATGAAGAGCATGAGACTGCAGAGGAGCTTCTAGGCATGGATGAAGAAGAGTTGGATGTGCTCCCTGAGAGTACTAATCTCAATGAGGTTGACATTAATGATTTGCCAATTGAACATGAATATCATAGTGCTAGGTCTGACAGCTCTACATCCGAGGAAGAGTCTGATTCTGAATCTGAGTCAGAAGAGTCAGATGAGCCTGAGAGATTTGGAGAATACCACAAAGTTGATGACAAGTATGATGATATGTATGGAGATGTTGAGAGTGAAGACCATGTACCATGGTCTTGTGACATAGATGAGTGTTCAGTTGGTATGACATGGCCAACTATGAAGGAGTACAAGATGTGGGTGACCAGGCTATGCATTGACAATATGTTTGAAGTGAAGAAAGTGAAGGATGACCCCAAAAGGCTATGGTGCAAGTGTGTGGATACTAAATGTTCCTTCCAACTGAATGGTAACTTGTAAGTTTTCCAATTTATTTGAATTCAGTTTCTAAATGTACCATATTTTCTTGAATTCAGTTAACTAATATTTTTTCCTAAATGTTGTTCATGTTTGCAGGCAAGGTGATGGTCACACAATAAAGATCACCAAATATGTAGAGAGGCACACATGCACAAACAGGACTGGGTCAGGAAAGAACAGAATGGCCAATGCATCATGGATAGCTGCTATTATAGAAGAGGATGTCAGAGAAGATGGATACAGCTTGAAGCCAAGGAGGATTCAGGAGAGGGTACTAAACAGGCATGGAGTCCCAGTGAAGTACTGGGTCTGTTGGAAGGCTCTAGGTAAAGCCTTAACAAAAGTTTTTGGGTCTTATGAAGATGGTTACAAGTGGACACCAGAGGTGTGTAGGCAGATTTTGCTTAAAAATCAAGGCAGTATAGCCTCAGTTGCTACTGATAGTGATGGGGCTTTCAGCTATTGCTGTCTGGGCTTTGATGCCTACTTGAAGGGCTTCAAAGAGGGTTGCAGACCATTTGTTGGCCTTGATGGATGTCATCTCAAAGGAAAATATGGTGGGGTTTTGTTGTCAGCAGTGGCTCTAGATGCAAACAATGGTATCTATCCCTTAGCCATTTTCATATGTGATTCTGAGAACAAGGAAAATTGGACCCTGTTTCTTAATGCCATTAGAGATAGGGTTAATGAGCATCCTTTGCCACTGACATTCATATCTGATAGGCAAAAGGGGCTCATTCCATCTGTAAAGGATGTTTTCCCCTCTAGTAGGCATAGATTTTGTTTTAGACACATGTTTGAGAATTTTAAAGCCACACACAAGGGAAGTCACCTGAAAACCCTTGCTTGGGGGGCATCTAAAGTCTATAGAGAGGTTGACCACAAGAGGTACATGGATCAACTTGAGAATGACTCAAAGAGAGCATTTGAGTGGTTTTCCAGTGTGGAAACTAATACTTGGGCTAGGTCAACATTTGACTTAACCTCAAAGTGTGAGCATGTGACAAACAATTTCAGTGAGAGTTTCAACAGTTGGATGTTGGATGTGAGATCAAAGCCCTTACACAGAATTATGGAGGGTTTTAATTTGAAGGTAATGGGATTGATGTTTGAGAGAAAAATGAAAGTCAAGATGTGGGAGGGTGAGGGTATGATTTTGGTGCCAAGGGCAGATAGAATTGTAAAGAATAGAATGGAGAAGAAGAAGAGATATAGATTGTTTGGTGCTAGTAAATATAATTGGTGTGTAGTGAACAACAAGAGTTCCAGTAGGTGGGATGTGGACATGAACGAGAAGTCTTGCAGTTGTTGTGTTTGGGATATCACTGGAATTCCATGTGTGCATGCAGTTGCAGTGGCCACACACTTGAGGATTGATGTCATTAGGTACACTTTTAGTTTTACTTTTCTATATCTACACTTTAGCTGTCTTATATATTAACTTATGGCTTTACTTACATTTTTGCAGTTTGGTAGATGACTTGCACAAGGTAAAGTCCTACAAGAAGGCTTATGCTGGGGTGGTACAGGCATGTGCAAGCCAAGAGAATTGGGTAGAGGTAAAGTTTGTGTTTTGTGTCATCAATTTACTTACATTTATGCTCTAAATATTTTGGGTGATCAGTAGGCATAAAGGTAAAGTTTGTGTTTTGTACCCAGCCTGAAATGATAGTGCTTAAACCAAAACACAAGAGATCTGCTGGAAGACCAAGGATAAATAGAATAAGGACTGATATTGAAGGCACACCTAGCTCAAAGAAAGGTAAGAGAAAGTGTGGACATTGTCACTCTCTAAGTCACAATATAAGAACTTTCCCAACAAGGAATGCTGCAAAGATTGATGCACAGACTCCTGGAAGGGGCAGAGGAAGAGGCAGAGGAGGAGGCAATCCTCCAGCTCAGCAACAAACTACTGGAAGGTACAATAAACATGTTATTTAATAGTTAGGATGTTTTTATGCTTTCTTATTACTTGTTCTGGTCAACATTTAGTGGCATGGAACCTGGTGCTTCTCAAACAAGAGGTAGAGGCCCAAATGCTGCTGGAAGAGGAGTTAATGTGCCTCCTTATACAGGGGTGGGTGCAGCTGGAAGAGCAGCAACAGCAGCAAACTTTCATAGCATGTATGGATTTAAAGCTGATGGCATGAGGGAAGCAACAAGACCCCAATCCCAGATCTTCAGGCCACCTAGATGGAGGCCTTAACTGCAGTTGTACTTGGTTTTTTTTTTTTGTGGACATTTTGTACAGAGGTTATTCTCTGCTTTAAGTATTTTGTGCAGTGATAGCATGTAAAAGTTTGTCTTTTAACTGCAGCTGATAGCATGTATTTTTGGGTTGTGGACATTTAGATACTCTGGAAAGTTTGTCTTCTGTAAGGATTTTATGTTTACATACTATGGACATGAAAGAGAAGTCTTGCAGTTTGTCTTTTGTAATGATACTATGTTTGGTGCATGTATTTTTCGACAGTTTATGGATGACGGCTGATTACCTAGAGTGTATGTCTAGAAACTGTGGACATGAAAGAGAAGACTGCAGCTGATAATTGATAGCATGTTTATATATAACAAATGTCTATTTTACATTGATCTTCTTTTCATTTGGTCTAACTTCAGTGAACCTTGAAACTGACCACACAATTCACCAATCTCTTCAGGACAATCTTTGGCCCAATGTACACGACTACCACACTTAGCACACCCCTTTGCTGAATGTTGTCTTGGTGGTGGCAACTTCACAGCTTCATCTAACCACTGGAATTCAGCACAATTGAAGTGTTGACATCTCAAAAATCTTCTGTGCGGATTAGCTCGAGTGTTTCCTTCCCAAACTCTTCTTATCCCGTCATATCTTCGGCATTTTGAGTACATAAATGGGCACCCTATTGCTGAATGTGTCGACTGGCAACAAATTTGGCATTTAATCTGATCACTTTCATCAATCTCATCACTTTCATCACTCGATTTCTGCAAATTTAGAAATTAAAAATTAGTGTTTCCTCCTAACTATAAATATAATAATTTGTGTTTCCTCCTTACTGTAAATATAATAATTTGTGTTTCCTCCTTTAATGGCAGAAATTATCTCTTTCTCTATAGATGAAGGAGCACCCCCCATGCTTGTAGGAACCTGATCTTCGGTAGACAAGTTGCACGCTGGAAGAGGATCAAGTGAAAGAGGAGGAGGATGATCGGTATAAATAGGTTGGAGAGAGGAAGAAGATGATCGGTATAAATAGGTTCAGCAAAGGAAGAAGATGACCGTTAGAGAGAGAGAGAGAGAAGACCGTTGGAGGACCCCTGCCACGTACGCAGGGGTATTTTCGTCTAACTTTTATTTTTTTACTTAATAACACACACGGATTGCCACGTCACCCAAAATCAAACAGCGTCTTGACGGAAAGGGGGTTTTACCAATTCGAGATCTTTAGGGGGTATTTCGCAAATTAGCCCATTATTTAGGGGAGGTTTTACAAAATATCCCTTAGTTAATGGTAGTAGCTGCTATAAATGGGGGGTGTATTGAACATGGTTTTTTTTAAGCATGTGTGCACAGTGGCATAGTGTCACGATCCGATTCTAAGATACTGGATCCAGTCGGATCATGTCCAGCCTCCACCGTTATGAGACGGCGGCAGTAAGTTGTATCAAGCAATAGTAACTCAAGCACAACATTCTAAGCTGCGGAAAATAAAACTTTTATTTTAAAACATTCAATTAAAAACTAGGTGTCTATCTGGAATAACACACAAGCAGAGAAACGTGTTAAGTTCTTACAACTTGTTCTTTTATTACAATATTAAAAAAATAAAACAGTAAGATGCGGCTAGAACTCCTAGGCTCCCTGTCCGGGGTCAACTATCTCCTCGGAACTCAAATCGGGTCCATAGTAAGAACTAAAAGCAAGCTCCTCGTCATCGCAGTCACCTAAAAATATTGGTCTCCGATCAGAAGAGAAACAAGAACATATATATCTATTCCAGCATTTTAATAAAATAACTAAAGATGCAAGAAACAGTTTTTAGAACATAATTTATCTTTCTAAATAATCATAAAGAATCAGTGAAGCAGTAAATCTCTGAAAATAATAATGATGCAATCTACAACTAGCAATAGTGTTTTGAGTGTGTAGCATCCCGTGGCCGGCTGAGGATGGAGGCAATATGTGTTCTAATGAACACGGTCCGACTTCAGCTCAAGTGAGGTGGGGCTTCAGCTATCCACAATGAGGCAATACGGGGGCTTTGACCACATGTGCTAACACTACTCCCCAATCCCAAGTCAATGAGTCAATCAAACAATCAATTAGATTCGAACGGGATCCCGTGAGTCAAGTGTCGATACAATGTTTCTAATGATGCAATGTATTTAATTATCAACTAAAATACAAGTTTGAATAATATGAAACTTGTTTTGGTTTCTGGTGTTGTAGGTGACGACGTGAAAATATTCAAGCTAAAGCCCAGAACTGAACCCTACATTTAGTGAAACATGACTTAGTTGCCGGTCTAAGGTTTTTGCTATAATTCTAATTAATTTATTTATTAATAATATAATAATAGTCTAGACTCTAAAACCACTAATAATTATACTAAAACCTTTACTTAATTATATAAAATATTTTTAGAGAACCTCTAAATGAGATCCTATGAAAAATACGTTTTTTAGTGAATAAATAAAACTTGTCATTTCTTAAATAAAAATATTCATTAATTTAATTAATAATAAGTTCATGCCAAAATTAGTAGTTATTTGTGAATATGAAAATAATTGATGCAGAATACTATTTTAGTATTTTTACGTAATATCCGTAATTAGCAACTACTGAATAAAACAATCTTTTTAAATAAAACAATTTATTTTAATAACATGAGAATTACTATTTTCTATTTGAAATAATTATTAAACAAGTTTTTATTTTGATAAATAGAACTAATACTTTACTTAGGTTACTTATACACAAAAATGTCCTTTTTGGTAATAAAAATATTTTTGAAACTAAATAATATTTTACTTACGTAGAAATATCGTAACATATTTAATAAATATTATTACGACTAAAATATCATGATTATTACGATAATTATTTATTTAATAATAATTTTATTTTTAATAATAATTACTAAGGACAATAATTAAATATTATTCTAAAATTATATTCTAATAAGACTACAGTAATATTAATTACTAATTTAACTATTTCACGTAAAACATTTATTCTAAATAAATTATATCTATAACCCAACAATTTATAATGGCATAAATATTACTAGCAATAATAGTCTAATCGTTATTCATTAATTAATGAATTAATCGTATTAACAAATCATATACTTAAATTAGGAAAGTAGCTATCCCGGAATTGACAAAGCTTTATTATGTCAATTCTGGTCGGACATAAATTGTGTTTTCTATCTAATTCTCATTATATAAATGAACAGAACCTTCTGACAGACGATCCTACCGGAAAGTTGAAGAAGGAGAACCGAGGGTAGGCCTCGGACTCAGATCGGCGTACGAAGGATGCTCGAAAAGCCAGGGAAGAGCCGACGAGGTCGGACAACGGCGCGGAGGACGGCAGAACGGGGGCACGCGGGGGCGGGACGCGGGCGGCAGCGCCGGGGGGCGCGCGCGGTCGGGCGCGAGGAGCACCGGGGACGTCGGGTTCGGGAGCGCGAGGGATGGCCTTGAGAGGTGTCCGTGGGAGCGAGGTGGAACGAAGAGCATAGTGTCGCGATCGGTTCGGGAAATGGTGGTGAGGAGGGAGTTATGGTAGAGTTTGTGAAAGTTTTTGTGAGGAAGAAATGGTTTTGGAGAAAAGTTTTATGTCGGTTTATCTTTGTTTGTACTTGAGAATAGAGAAAAGAAAGGGTAGTGGAATGTGGTGAGGAGTTGTCACGCCCCAGAACCAGAATACTGGAGAGCGGGGGCAGACATAGCCAGCTACGTATAATGAAATGGAATCCATCTCACCATACGGTCACGGCTGTCTAGATATGTGAGGGTTTATCTACAAGCCATCAGTCTCTTAAGGCCATAAATTATCCTATTGTCTCAATCTCAACCAACTAGTAATAGTTACAAGATATCAGACCACCAAATATACAATTGTAAGGCGTCCCAAACATTACATATCCAGATGATCATGAAGCTAGTCGTACAAAATGTAAGGACTAGCAAGAGCTAAGTCATACATGATCAACCTCGAGTTGCCAATCATGTTACAGCCCGTAGGCAGACAGTAAGTAAAATATACACGAGCTAACACTTGCTCGGCGGCTAAACGCCTCAAAAGAATAATATACAATAGAGTGGGAGAACAAAAGAAACCCACTCGTTGCCAGGATTCCCTCTAGTGGTCACCATCTGGCTGGAAAGCAGGTAGATCCTTTGCTGCTGCTCCGGTATCTGGCCATACAAAACCAGCTGTGTCAGACCCCAGAAAGAGCAAGTGCCACAAAGGAGGCTTCACTTAAGAACTAAAACCAACAATTAGCACAATAATATAAATTACATAATAAGAGACAGTAATTAAGAAAAGCATGACAGGTGAATATAAAAGACAATCTTGTACAGAATCAATAAAAGACAGAACATATGGAAAAGCATGACAGGATGATATACGATGAGATAACCATGGGACTATTCAGATAACCAGGTTACAACCCGTAAACCAAACAAGGACCGGGATTGTAACCCTTCGTCTGAACGGAACTTGGCTTCTCCCACCATTTATCGGCAAGGTAAATATAAGAAATCGAGACATGCAACAATCTTGTACAGGATCAAGACAAGACTAGACAGATTGAACCCCATCCAACATTCACGGCCAAGCAATAAGTACGGCTTGCTACTTTAACTAACTAGGGTTATCACAGGCCTAGTTACTAGCAAATGCAATGAGAATTCCAAGTCCGGTTACCCGTTTGTTACTACCTGAGTGATCCCAGCAAGAAAAGGAAAAGATAGCAGGATATAGCAGACACACTGTAGTAAGATACATGTGTCCTAAGGTACCACACTCGACGGCGGGCTGGAAGTGCGCTCATCTCGACGGATAGCAACAAATCCCATGTATATATATATAAGGCCGGGACCAAAGGGGCAACAGATAACTGAAAAATTCTCCATGAACTATTTGATCAATCTAGTCATTAACCTAGCCAGATTCTGTATGAATCCCTGACCGTGGTACTCAGGGATCATGCCCTAGACATGATGCAAGACACACAGGACTCATAGTTTATACAAGCACAATCCATGCAAACAACCACGGTGTCCAGGCTAATGAATTAATTTGTCAAGAGTACGCTACGACGGGCCACTATCATTATCATTATTACTTATCAAGAGTGCGCCACGACGGGCCACTATCAAGCATGTCAGGGTACTTGTCAAGAGTGCACCACCACGGGTCATTGTCGTGTTATGTGTAGCAGGTCAAGTTATCAAGTCAGGAGTGCACCACAGCGGGCCACTATCAAGCATTGTTCAATTATCATTCCAAACATAATAAATAAATTCGGGATTATCAAGTTCATGAAAAAGGCGTAAGGATATAAAATGGACGTTAAATATCTAATAAAATATCAATATACAGGGCTATAGAAGAGCCAAGCTTAAGGAAAATAAAACCAAATCTGACATGCTGACATAAGACCAAGTCAGCCAAAGGCCATACGCTCAGGTCATACGCTCAGGTCATACGCTCAGGTCAGCTTACGCTCAGGCAGCATACGCTCAGGTCATACGCTCAGGCAGCATACGCTCAGGTCATACGCTCAGGCAGCATACGCTCAGGCAGCATACGCTCAGGTCTGGCTATGCTCAGGTCAGCGTATGCAAGACATACGCTTCCAAAAGGCAGCGTATGAGGTCCATACGACTCCTTGTCACCCAAGCGAGCGTATGCAAGACATACGCTCCCAAAAGGCAGCGTATGAGGACTGTGCTGCGCTAAAGAACGCGCGCAACTCAGTGGCGCAAGCTAAAAAGCTCGCGCACTGCTCACTGTCTTCTCCAAATCAGCAAGAACTCTATGGTCGAACCCAAAGCTTCCAAAGTCCATAACTTGGTCAAAATAAGTCCAAATCCAACTTTTCAAAGGTCAAAATTGGGTAGAATAAAATTCTCAACAACATGGAACCATCAAAACTCGAAAGTAATAAGGTTTAGTAGATCAAAACCCAAGATTTTCAAAAATAATTTAAACTTAGATCTACAAGAATCTAGCCATGAAAAAAGAAAATGTCAAGTACTAAAGTAAGTTAAAATGTTGCAAAGAAGAGAATGGAACAATAAAATTCGGGTCCCTCCATGAAGCAAGATGCACTTGCCTAAGGGGTGTTGGTGTTGTGTAGAGGAAGGAAGAAGAAGATGGAGAAATAAATGAGAGAATAATGAAGAGAGAGAAGGTTGGTGGAGATATTATAAGGGTGGGTTGTGTTGTGTTGAGGGTGGAGTATAGGTTAAAGTGTTCCATGCATATTAAACCAAACCAAACCAATTCTCCTCCATAAAATAAACCAAGCCAGGTAAAATCCAATTACGAGAACCAAAATCTGCAAGTCAAGCCAATTACAAGTACATGCCAAAATCCAAGAAAATAAACACAGATCTGAAATACATGCAAGCTTGACAAAATACATATTCAGAATATGGGTGTTACAGGAGTCGGGATGTGGGTTGAACGAGTGAGTGGGTTAAATGGGTTTGGACTTGGATAGTGGTCTTAGGAAGAAAATAGAAAGAAATGCTTATGAATTAAATGACTTAAAAGAAGAGAATGGACTCAATTTAATTAATCAAACAAGGCTCTAAACTAAAGCTATAAATCAATCGATTGCAACAATAAAATTGCAAATTATTAACCAACCTTATATAGTAATAATAATAAATATAATGATAATACCAACTATAATAACTAATATTAATCTAAAATTGTACTAATGGAGTTAAAAGCCAAACAACCATTGCAAATATCCAATTTAATTATTTATCCAGATTTTGGGTTTTACAAGCTTTTCTTCTTAGAAAATTTTGTCCTCGAAATTTCAAAGATAAGTGTCGGGGTACAATCATGTCTCAAACAAGTAAGGGTATTTTTTTCTCAACAAACTCATGCCTAAATAAACTAATTGTCCCATAGCAAATCTATGAAGTGCATTATCTTAATCAATCTTACCACTATACTCAAATAACGGTCTTCCCTCCTTAGAAAAAAATGTTATCACTCTAGTCCACGAGGACGGATTTCTGCTTCCATCCCTAAATTGTCAATCACCGTCACAATCTTGAAAATTTTGTCTTCCCACCTTTTCTTACTAAACACATATAATATTTCTCGTAATATATTTTATACTTCCTTCAGCTTGCTATTCAATTAGATATATATCCAAAATTTAACTTTATGTCATACCACTACATGTGTTCCATCATGTTCTTGTACATCTTATTCGTTCCTGAACAAAATATTATAATTTGGTATCCTCCATCTTGTCTTAATAATCTAGCGTCGAGCCTCAGTAACCCAATATCACATTTAGAATCCAATATCACGTTTCAATACTCTAATTGTCATAATAATCCACTTTTGTTATGGCAAGGCCTGTGAGGACCCTGATTTTTGGGAATTATTTTTTTAGTATTTCTAATTATTAGGTTATATTGTATATTTAATTATGATTATATATGTACCCTTCCGTGTCTTTGATTTTTGGAGCACACGACATGGCCATCTCTTGAAACGTCCTTCATGAGTTTTGTAGTAGACAGGATGACCTCCAACTTGATATATTATGTCCCATCCAAACTTGTTCCCTAGCATTCTTTTGACTTTGCGCAATTTCGGGTCAAATTTAGACAATTAGATTATTTACCATAATTCCAGACCTAACTTCCCACGTGAGTTCGGGACTCGACATAAATCAAAACTATTCGACCCAATTATGGTTTTGACTCATTTTGAGCCTACGACGCACATGCTAAGAGTGTGCCACTCAATCGAGTCTCCATGTGCTATTTTCTAATCCAATCGAACTCATTTTGAGCCTACGACGCACATGCTTAGAGTTCGATTGGATTAGAAAATATACTTGGACCCTAACCTAGCCAACCCTACCTGGTAGGAAGCCATGTTAGGTTGCCATGATAGTATAATTATTATGGATTTATTTTGGGATGTTATACAGTCAATTAGATTTTAATACAATTTTGTGTATATGATTATATTTATAATAGTCAAATATTATATATATGGCCTTAGTTATGGTTAAGTTTGAGATATATATCGACTAGGAATTTTAGCACGGATAGTGTAGTCGTGTACTCTGACTAGTCTATTACCCATGATAGGGAAGGCCGAGTCATAGGTGTGTTCTAACTAGGAAAACCAGGCCAAGTTGCGACTTAACCTCCACCGATGATTTATTTATTTAATTATTAGATTATTGACTTTCTAGGAGACCCGGTTGTACCAATTTAACCCCGACTTGACCCGAACCAAATCCCAATCTAAATAGACAAGTAGTACTCTCAAATACCTTCATGTTGATATATATTTTGTATATATATTTTATTAATATTAATATTTTTTTAATTTTGAGAAGTTTCTATTTATAGAAAGTGTCTACGTGTAATCCTAGTTGGCATTAGTTTATATTTGACCCAAAGTCCAACCCAAACCTATGTAGGCATGTTGGACATTAATATATATTAATAAATATATATATTGTATATTTAATTCAGATTTAGATTGCATTTATATTTAGAAATCTAAGTAGTTCCATATTAGGAAACCTTTTATTTAAATCCTCAATCAATCAATTAGCCAACTCATCAAATAATCAAACCAATCCATGTGGGCCCCATATATGACCAACCAAAGATTATTTTCATGTAATTTTCGTCCAAAAATAATCTCCTACATTGGCGGGCCTATATATATAAACTCAACCCATATGCCCATATATATATCAACCCTTATCAAAACCCTAACCCTAACACCAAAAACTCTTATTTATCACCCAAAGCAGCTCCTTTACCATTAATTTTGAAAATAGCATCCCCTCCCCTCTACTACATCATCCCCTCCATCACATAACTCATCCTCCTCCATAAAGGCTCCTTCTTTCATCCTTCTTCCATCTAAACTCCACCAAACCAACCCTAAAAACTCTATCTTCTCCATCCAACCATCTAGAACCATTGTCAACCCCTCCAAACTCATCAAGAGAGGAGTATCAAGCAATGATAGCAATAAAGGTGGGAGCTTTAGCAAGGAGAAGCCTACACAACCCAATTAGCAATGACTTTTGGTAAGAAATCCTAATTTGTCCATCTCAAACCTATGCTATAAATCTGTAGAAATTATGGTATTAATTCTGTAGAAATAGTGTTTTGATGTCTCTTGGTTAGTATTTTCATCCATAAAAGTTTCATGAATTATGATAGCAATTTTCATGTTTCGGTAGAGCCAAAACTTACCACGTTGTGAAGGAACTATAAGTTTCTGTAAGAATTTTTCAAAACTGAATTTTATGTAGGTTAATATATTTAAATTAGGATTTTTAAGCATTTTTTTTACGAATTTATCAATTCAATTCTGGTCGGGAAAATTATAGGTCAAAATTAGTCATTTTCGGGTGACTTGTTGACCTAGAAGATTCTAAACCATTAGTACCATGAAACCCTTGCATCAAAATTTTATATTCTAATATTTAGAGCATTTTAATTCTTTTTAAATTATATTTTTGACGATTTTCATAATTTTAGATAATTAATGAAGTTCTAGACAAATTTTGGGCAGACTAGTCGACCCGATAGACAACTAGTAGTATAATTCTTTAGAAATATAAATTCTGAAAATTCTGAGATAAATCTATAGAAAATTAGTTAAAATAATATTCTTATTATTTTTATATGATTTTTAAGTATATGATTGAAGTAGCAACATAACTGACTAATTGGGAGTTGGAAACCCAAAAACTGTGTTCGGTGTCTCGTGGAGCATGTGTGTGATTGTATGGGTCTAAAGGGTTCCACGAGAAATTGAATATAATCTTAAACCATTATCTTGACTAATTAAGTCATATTGTAAGTTCATGAGTAGTGGGTTAATTTAGTTAATTAATTATCTAGGAGCGTCGGGTTCCGGCGGCGTTGACGCGAGAGCGACGTTTCAGATTCACAGCGCGACACCAGGCAAGTACACCTTGCCAAACTTTACAGTATTTACATGCATATTCTATATTGATATCTCTTTCCAGTTCTACTTCATATCTTTCATTCATGTTTATGTTACTTTTACTTTCTTATTTTACGTGCACGTTCCTTATTGAGTCATCTTATGCCGTTATTGTTCTACGCGAGTCTTGTGACGATTTGGACTAGTCTTCTACCTTCGCCCTTGAGCTTGACTTGACCTGTAGTCGTGATTGATTGATTCGACATTAGCCCTGATATCTCTAGGACTGGGAGCGTCCAATGGCGTTACGGTATTAGAGACTTCTTATCGACCTGTTATCCCGTCTCTAGGACCGAAAGTGTCCCATGGCATTACGGTAGTAGAGACTTATCTTTTGTCTCGAGGTCGGGAGCGTCCCATGGCGTTACGATATTGAGACATCTTATTGATCTTTGTCTATTTTACATTTCTCTACTTCATTCTGCATGTTATTTACTGTACAGTAGGCATGTATATTATGTGTCTTGCTAGTCCTCTGAGGACCTGGTGATCTCTCCAGGTATTAGCTGAAGATATGATACATTGATGGATAACGTTGCTACAACAAGACTGCAGGTATATTTAGTTGATGTTTTATCGTTCTCTTCCGTAATTAGATTTTGTCCTATATTATATTACTTTGACATTGCTGCTGTATAGCCTAATTTTACAAGCTTTATCTTTCATTAGAAGCTTGTTCAAGATAATTGCATTAGTCTGGTCCACTTTATTGTATATTATCTTTTCTTGTTACTTATAGTAACCGGTTTGCTAATGTCTGACCAGCATTAGTTTACTTGATTTATACAAGAGTTTATCTTCAGTGGATTAAGATATTTGTAGATTGCTTTAGGAAACCAGACAGCTTATACGTATTCGAGCTGGGCTGGAGTCCTCTCGATGCGTAGCTGGCATGTATATGTATCCTAGTCCTACGTATTTTGGGACTGGGGCGTTACAAGGCCCTTAAGTTATATGGTTACTGCAAGTATTTTTTTTTGAATTTGTCATAATTCTTACCTTGAAATATAAATCACTTGATCTTTCTGTCACGACCCGCACCCGGAGTAGGAGTACGAGTGCGTGACAACGTCCCAGCCTACGTCGCAGAAACGGTGTAGAACGATGTCTAGGTCTACTATCTAGCAACAATTATAATATCAAAACATGTCGAGATGGTCAACTCCAAACGGAGGACAAGCAATGACAATATAATATACTCAATCACAATATTCTAAGAAGGATAAATGATACAGAAAGATAAAGACAACAAGATATAAAAATATTCAGAAAATCCAACACAAAAATAATACAAGTCCAGAGTCTCAGAGTCAACAATCTCTAACACAAATTCTAAAATAATAACATGCCAAAGTGTTATCTGGAGACAAAGTCCAGTACAACTCTAATCTAGCTGAGCTACCACTAGTGCCTCATCAGTTGGAACTAACCCTGCTGGACTAGGGTCTCCCGGTCTACGCCCACTACGTCATGAGGACCATAGTAGGTAGGACACTCGTCATCGCCGTCATCTGTAAAATTTTATCAACGGGTCCAATCAGGACAGGAACGAGCACATATCTCCAATAATGGTTCTAGTTAGACGATAAAGAATATGTAGCAGTAAATAGAGAGGATATACATGTGAAATGGAAAGTACATGAAAGTAACATGGCAAGGTTAAAGCTGTAAGCTATAAATAGAGCAATGACAAGAAAACTGATCAAGAGTCAAGAATCATACTATCTATGTAAGTGAATACTAGCTTTGACATGTGGCCGACTTGGAAACTTGCACAATATTTATGGCCTGGTTAATTATACGTGAGGTGTATGATTAACACTCACAATCAATACTTGCACAATGAGGATAATTGTCACGTCCCAGAACCAGAATACTAGCAAGTGGGGACGGACAAGGCCAGCTACGTAATGCCAGAGTACGCCAGTACTCTAAAATCACGTATAAGCTGTCAAGACATGGGGGTTACTTCTACAAGCCAACAGTCGATCCTAGGTCAAACAATCCTAGGTATCTCAATCACAGACAATTACACAAAGAGCAAGAAGTACGATCATCAAACATACAATAGTAAAGCGTCCCAAACCATATATATATATGGATGATCATGAAGCTAGTAATACAAAATGGAGAACTAGCAAGAGTAATAGTTATATACATGATAAGCTCTAGCTATAGTCTAGAATACGCACATCATGTTTATGCCCGTAGGCTAAATATCAAGAACCAAAACACGAGCTAAACACGTGCTCGGAGGCTAAACGCCACAAAAGAATAATGTACATATCAAGTGGGAGAATGAAACAAGAAACCCACTCAGGTACTCTGGTGCTCCGGATAGTCACCGTCGAGTAGAATGATGCGAAAGATCCCTTGGGCTCCTCTATCAGATCTGGCCAAATAAAACCAGTGGGATCAGACCCCAAACAGCAAGTACCACAAAGGAAGCCAAACTATGGACTAAAATTAGCAATAGCTAACATAACAATGGTTAGAGATATAATTAAGTAAAAGCAGATCAAGACTCGTGCACTACCAATGCACTTATCCCAAACCTAGAAGACAATAAGTAAAGCATCTTGGAGCATAAGGCAATTAACATGTGACATAATGTAAAATGTAGACATGTTAAGTAAACGGAAGCTTGAGAGTAAAAATAAACTGAACATGTGAGCTTGTGAAATAGCCGGGTCATGAGCGCATGGTGACTCGGCATTAGGGATCATGTATAGCTTGTGAGATAACTGAACATGTGAGCATGTGGGATAAATAGAGCATGAGAGCATGTGAGAACTATATAGAACGACAATTATAGTATGACTTAGGAACCATCCCGGAAGTCGAGTTACAACCCGTAAACCAAATAAGGACCGGAGTTGTAATCCTTCTTCCGAACAGAACTTAGTCTCTAATTTAAACAACCGCTAAACTTCATAACATACATGAAATAATAAACGAGGTTAATTAGTTGTACCCTCTATGGTTTGCACGTATTTTGGTAACTGTCCCTGTTGTTTTAAAAATAAAGAACACCCTCCTGGTTTATAAAGTTAATTAGTTGTACCCCTGGTGCATAGAAGAAAATAAGTGAAAAATTAAGCAGCCATGGGAGTGTTCTTTATTTTTGAAACAACGAAAACAGTTACCAAAATATGTACAAATCATAGAGGTACAACTAATTAACCCTAATAAACGTCTACTAACATGATACAGTATCGTCCGAATTTGGAATCATGTCGTACTAGTCGCGTGACTCACGCCTACCTATAAGTCAAGACTGACCGGACACATTTTTATTCCGACATGATACAAACCGGCACGGTACAGTGTCCGTTTCGTGTCGGCACGGCCCGCAGATAGCATGCCGGGCTGGCCCACAAAGTTGTATTCTTCCATCGCAGTGGGTCCCACTCCTTCCCCCTCCCCCTTTGCTATAACCGTTAATCTTATCCCCGGAAAGTAACAGCTGAAAGCTCTGCACCAGAGCTAATACAAATAGGGGGAATTTTTTTTTTTTTCCCCACCAGACCTAAACTTCCTTCCATGGAAGTCCTTTCTCTCCACTACCACACAATTCCCAGCCGTCTCCTTCAGTTCCGCCGCCGCCATCGCCGGAGCTTCTCCGCCTGCTCCGCCGAAACCCTAATCGCCTCCGCCGGAGGAGAGAGAGGAACCGAAGTCGGCGGCGGCGGCGGCGGCGGCGGGGATCTCAAGTCGTGGCTGCACAGGGAAGGGCTCCCTCCGTGCAAGGTCCTCCTCAAGGAGAGGCCCTCCCACGACGGCGGCAACCACCGGCCCATCCACTACGTCGCCGCCAGCGAGGACCTCCAGGTGCGTTCTGTCCCGTCGAGACACCTGCTGCGGGTGTTCCGCTGCTTTCGGTGTTTCTTGAAATGGTGAGATGGAGGTTTTTATTGTTTGTTTGTTTGTTTGTTATGGCAGGCCGGAGATGTCGCGTTCTCGGTGCCGAACTCTCTGGTGGTCACGCTCGAGAGGGTTCTGGGGAACGAGTCGGTTGGTAAGTGAGCCTATTCGGGACGCTACATGTTGTTGAACCCTTTCCCAATTGTATCGAAGACCGAGATTTCAAATGTTACTTCACACATTGCTGCGTTTGGTAGGTGATGAGCTTTAGAAATTCGGCCGAATGAATTAGTGATGTGAAGCAGATGAGCGGCTTGGCTTGATCTGTCGAAGAGGTTAATGCAATTTCTTTGCCTGTATAATATTACCTCCTCGTCTACTCGCCGTCTAGGTTTTACGGCAACGGTCCTCACACGTCCACAGCTACATTGGCTAGGAACTTGGAACATACATAACGGAGAGTTTGACCTTAGGTTGACTGCCGATCGTAAAAACTTTGTCAATTCGTTTATGGAGATTTCTCATACTCTCCCATTCTTACGGGAGAAAACTTGGATGATGATGAAGAACTGGATGAATTACTGACGTACAAGAAGAAGAGAAGGCAAAGTCAAGAGAGCTTACTGACAATGTACATTCCAAACCGTCAGTATGGGTTTGGCTATGGAGCACGAGAAAGCTCCGCAAAAGAATTGAGAAAGTTTTGTATCTAGTAGGCGATCTTTCTCTTCTGATCTGAGTTCACTGAACAGGTCACAGACCAGGGGGGATCTTAAGTCTATGCTTGTTCTGTTTGAATCTTAGACAAATTTCTCTCATCTAGTCGTCGATGTAGACATCTGAAGTTTTCAGTCATTTCTTATCATATATTTTTTCTCATTTCAGTTGCTTACTTTTGTAGTACATGTTTCTCAATTATCCAACATTCCAGCACACAACACATTACTGGTCTTATAGCTGTCGTACATATTTTTGCTTGCAAATTCAAGGGAATATTATGATCATGTTCGAATAGATGCATCTAACACGAAGCCATATAGCAACAAATGGACCTTTAACCACGAAAAAAATATCTCTAGAGAATGCCAGTTAGCTCATAAACAACACTTTACTCACCTCTCAAAACATGTGATCGATGTATTTACTTGAGACCAGCTCAATCAACTGACTTGAGCCCATTAGATGATGGATTATATACCATAAATAATTGTATAAAGAAACTTGTAAGATGGTTGTTTGGTTCAATTTTAAGATTGTATTTGGAGAGTGTAAGAAATGATAACGCTATACGAAAAATGAAATTATGTCTTATTTTACATACTGATGCCAAATGTGCTTCTGAATTTTATAACGGACTTAATGTTTTTGCCTACACCTCTTTCCGTGCGGCGCACGAACTTCCTCCTTAAAGATCCGTGCAAGCCTTTCCCGAACACTTAGCTAGATTGCTAAGGCGAGAATGAGAAAATGTGGAGAAAAAGGGAGATTGGAATGTTGAAATTTTCACTATACTAGAGAGACTTTACAATTTCTTGGATGATGAGGAACAAATGAAGCCTTCCCCCTTGTATGGCCTCAAGGACTTTACAACAAACTTTTAGATACAAAAAATATTTACATGATGAAAAGACTTTAGAACTTCTAGAAACTTAGAGAAGTCTCATGAGAGTTCAAGAGGACTCTACCATATTCTGGAGAATTTTAAGTCTTCTAGCTAAACCCCTTAAGCTTGACATGTTGTGCAACATTGTCTCTGTGGGACAAAAATATTTGTGGGTGACATAAAGCTTTATTGGGTTGCCTTATGAGTATTTATTCCTTTCTTGCTTTATGAGTAGATAAAGGTAGATTAATTGTACTAAAGCAACAAATCTCACTCTAAGAAAAACCAAAAGGTGCAGGTCTTTGGAATTTGAGTTTGATTAACATATGCAAACTATTTCATCATTGTTCCGTTGTCTACTAAATTATGAGGGTGCTAGACAATATTCTTAATAACATTTCCTTTCTGCTTTCTGTAATTTTATATTCATGTTGGCTCCACTAATTTCACGGGTTATGCAGCGGAACTATTAACGACAAACAAGCTCTCAGAACTAGCATGCTTGGCACTGTACCTCATGTATGAGAAGAAGCAGGGGAAAAAATCATTTTGGTATCCCTTCATCAGGGAGCTTGACCGACAACGAGGACGAGGCCAGCTAGCCGTAGAATCACCACTGCTGTGGTCTAAAACTGAACTGGCCTACCTGAACGGGAGCCCTACTAGGGTAACTTCTGTTATAATTCTTCTGGTTGTGATAATGGCTGTGAAACATCTTTGTTCAAATTGTGACAAGTAATAAAATTTATCTAAATGTCTTCTTTCCAAGTCAAACACTGACAAATTCTCGGAACCAAAATATCTTGGTCTTTTCAATTATTTAGGCTGAAGTTCTTGAAAGAGATGAGGGAATCAAGAGAGAATACAATGAGCTGGACACGGTCTGGTTTATGGCAGGCTCATTGTTTAAGGTCATTCTCTTCTTCACATCAGTGTAGAATACAACTGTAACTATACCTTTCTTTTCTTGTTGAACTGCATTAGGCATTGATGTAGTTTGTTTAGAAACACTTGTAACATTTATTTGTCTCATCATTTATTTTTCTATGCAGCAATACCCTTTCGACATACCCACAGAAGCTTTTTCATTTGAGATTTTTAAGCAAGCATTTGTTGCAGTTCAATCATGTGTTGTTCATCTCCAGGTATTTCTTATGAAGTTCACTTTTGTCCTTCAAGTGTGTAAAGTTAGATTGGGGCATTGTATAATATGTGAACGCATTTATTGAAAGTATTGCAGCTTACGTAATCACTATTAATGTGCCTTTTGAGTTGTCATTTAAGTTACCCACTGTAGAACATTATTGCAAAGTTGGCATTCATGCTACCTTATTGTCCAATCTTCAAACCACCTAACTAGGTGATCACATGGATGGCTATTCATGCACAATATGTTTTGACTTTCGAAGCTAATTATAATAGGAGAGAACAACCCTGATGGACGAGGCCATTGAAGTATCTAATGTGATGTTACATAAGAAATAGACCTTTAGTCTGTGCTGACCCTTGATGTATGAGGTAATTGAAGTATCTAATGTGACGTTACACAACAAAATAGACCTTTATTCTGAGCTACCAACAGCTGGAGAAATGCCAACAAAAATTTAATGAAGATGAAAGGTACAAAAAGGCAAAGGACCAAGAAGAAGGCATGAGAGAAAAGTATAAAGCATTAGAAACCCAAAAGTAAAGACATGTATAAGATGAAAAGGAAACCCTTCACCATGCTTTAAAAAAAGAGGGCCAAGCACGACACAGAAGGAACAACTTGTTTCCGATGGTGCGTTATTGCTAGGTGAGAACAACGATGGTGTGAGAAGACTCTTGCCTAACCAAACGGGTCCTCTTGATCATATTTGCATTCTAAGTCGATACCTATCCGATACGGCTGATACCGATACATTTTGGCATGTCCGGATCCGATACCGACTGATACCTATACTTGACCGATACTAACATTGGGGATCTCTTTTCGAGTCAATTCGAAAAGAAAAAAATTGATTGTAAAGACCAATTAGCAAGGGTGTAAAAGCATAGTAAGATTGTAAAAGCATATAAAAGAAGAAAACTTATATATCGCAGGTAAACCAATTGACAAGGGTGGCTACTATTTCATTCAATTTCAAAACTACTAAGAAACAACACATGAAATACTTAAAATTATGCATAAATGTATAAAATATTTTTTTTCCAAAATTGTAATACTTGTGTGCTTTTCGATGCAAAAATAATAATCTGACACTCCAATCCGGAACCGCCGACACCGATACTCGTAGGAAGGGTTCAATTTCGATACTCCTTGCTATTGATCTTGTGAGGGGTGAGAGACATGAGACCTGTTGAAAGTATGGAAGCAATCTATATTGTAGTCAAAAGACTCATCCGAAGCAGAGTTGGATTGGTTAAAGATGCATTATTTCTTTCCTTCCGAAGGAAGTATGAAACCTGATACAGCTAGAGGTGCAGCATCCCAGCAAGTCTAATATGGTTTATTCTCCAAAAACTCATTAAAGAACGAACCAGTTAGGGTGGAAGGGGCTCCCTAATCTCTACAGCTAAATCCAAATATACATAGTAAAGGCATGTGAAGAATATATGATCAGCTGTCTCCGGGCTAGGGCTAGTGCCACAATGTACATGCATGTCTGATGCCCTAGTTATGCTCCACGAAGTTTTCTTGTGAGGAACTTGTTAATTGTTGATCTTAGTTTCTGGACACATCTTCAGCTGTCAGATGGGTGTTACGAGCTAATGAGTACCATAAAGTTTCCCAAGTCTTGAATTAGCTTTCAGTTTGTCGTTATGTATACTTTTGTGGGGCCCACCAGGAGTCTCCAATGCACTCGTACTAGGAAGATAAGATGTATGGTTCCGGACATAGCAAAGGGTGACGGATATAGGATCGCAAACGAGATGAGGCGTTCAAGCTCGGGCTGCATGACTAGTTCTATTATTGAGCCTTGCTCGAGCATGAAGCCTATATTCAAGCTCGAGCTCAATGGGTTCGTGAACAATTTGGCTCGCTCGATAGCTCAAGATGTTTAGCTTGCTAGCTGCTCAACTCGAGCTCATGTGTTTACTGTACACCATAAACAGGAATGGAATTGGTATGTAACTATGTATATATTTATAACTATTCACTTATTAATGATGTAATTTATTATAACAACCGTTCTAAAAATCGGCCTAGGCGCTAGGCGCATGGTGCCCGCCTAGGCCCTCCGACCCCTGACTATGCATATTTTTGGGTTTTATGGACTTTTTCTGCAATTTTCAATAGTTTTTTTTTCTTTTTCTTTTTTTAATTTTTGAACTGCGGCCGCCTAGGCGGATTAGGCGCTAAGGGCGCCTGACGCCTTGTACAACCTTGAATATAACTATATTGATGGAGTTGGCTCACGAGTGATACTTGGGCTAAGAGATCGAGCTAACGCGAGTACTCATCGAGCTAGTAGGATCTTATATCTTGTAAATGTCGAATCTCTAAGCATCGATTCACTTTAAAAGATGTGGTCTACAACTCTACATTGTCACTTGAATACCTAGGACAACCACCACTTCCATTGGGCTGTTTACAATGTATTCCACCTATTGACTGGCTATGGCTACCGACCAATTGTTACAGCCGATAGTTGGCTAAGCTAGTCTAAAGCACTACTCTTTGTACTAAGTGTAATACACTTTGCCCCAAGAGAAATATAGGGACAACACAAGTGCATATTATAAAGTTTGGCTCATTAACTTGAACAACTTGTAAAGGGTAAATCTTAGTGAAATTATATTAGATGTCTTCTCGCTCCCAAGTAAAACAGTGTATTAGATTCTACAAAATCTAACAAGTGAAAAAGTGGGGCTGGTGACATGAATGGAAGAAGAGGATAGGGAGCAAGAAATTAGGAGCAATATAATAAAAGGCAAGAGACTTGATTTGGAATATTTAGGGACATAATTGCAATGAAACATGTAAGAAGGGAAATGTATACACCTACCTGTAGTTGTCTTCGTGGAAGATTGGAATACTTGGGGACATAATTGCAGATGAGGAATGAAATATTAAAATGTATACAATCAGTGACGGATCCAGAAAATAAACTCAGGGGGGGGCAAAATTATAGCAAAAATGAAAATTACATTGATTTAAGTGCAGTGATAAATAAGTTGGTCATAACTTACAAATTACAATTGCACTCGACGAGGTTTCATTTGTTGAAAACGTTGTATAACAACTTTATTGTTGATGCTATCAAAAATATCCTTCTCGATGTACACAATCAAGTTGTCACTCATCAATTGATCTCCCATTCGGTTGCGTAAACGACTCTCTCAGCTATAAATGAAATCACGTGTTTGGTGGCTAATTGGGCATACTAGTAATTTTTTTTTTTTAAAGAATTCCAGGGGGGGCACGTGCCCCCCCTGGCCCCAAGGTGCATCCGTGCCTGTATACAATCAGCTACAAACTCGGTAGGTGGTAGAGAATTTAAGATGAAAGTGGATCATTTAATGCGAAATCTCAAAAATAGTAATATTCAATACATATCGGCCGATACCGATCCGATACGTCCGATACTGATAGAGTTTGACATGTCCCGATTCGATAGTGACCGATATCCGATACTAACATATACCGACATTGGGGGTCTCTATTCCGGTCAATTCGGCAAAGAAAATTGAACGAAAAAGACCAAAAAACAAGGATGTAAAAGCATATTTAAAAAAAAACTTCAATCGCATGTAAACCAATCAACAAGAGTGACTACTATTTCATTCAATTTCCAAAGTACGAAGAAACAACATAGGAAATACTTAAAATTATGTATAAATGTAAAAAAATATTTCTTCTAAAATGTTAATAATTTATTAATAATTATTTGCTTTCCAATACCAAAAAATCCGATACTCTATCCTGCTGATCCCGCTGATCCCGATACTCATAGGAATGGTCTAATACTGATTCCGATACCGATTGGGACATGCCAAACCATATCTGAACTATTACAATACCGTTTCCAATATTGAATTTGAGTTTAGGTAAAGAGTCATTTCTTCTCCATATCCTTAGGTCCATGAGTGTAGGGAGCTCTCTTGACTATTTGCCAGTTGTGCTGATGTCCTATATAAGGTGGCATTTTTTTGGCTTATTTCACATTATCATTTACTGGTCTTCAAGGTCAACAACAGTGATGAGGTGTTGCCCTACTCAAGTTTGGTTTTGAGATGCAGCTTGAATCCCTGAATAAGGTTCGGTCCAATTTTCTAGATGCTCTATCTTAAGAAGGATATGGCCTAGGTTAGTTTAATGTGGTCCCTACAGGATTAAGTCGCACAAAACCTGTAGATAATCCCTACCTTAAGCGCAAAGGAAATTGTTATTCGTTTTTGTATTGGAATAAACTTGTATGATTGGGCCCAGATTACAATTACTTCTGCATTTCTTTTTCATTTGTGTTTAAACGGGCTGTCTTTTTTTTTTTTCCTGTGCCAAGGAGACTTGCTATACATTAATTTTCACATTGGAAGCATACTTTGAACTGCCAACACAATCAGCATTAAAGTCCATGGAGTTCTTCAAAGTTTCAAACTACTGCTACGTAGTCCTTTTGATTTCATGCTTCTTCCTTCCTTGGAATTTTATGTTACAAATATTATTTTAAATGTCTGAAGAAACAGAAGTCTCGACCTTGCGAGAGAACAGTTTCCCTGTTATATCTTTTGAATCCTTAATTATACATTGTACCATCACTTAAAAACTTTGGTCTTATTCTTTGTGGGAACAGAAAGTCAGTTTGGCTAGAAGGTTTGCTTTGGTTCCTCTGGGTCCTCCTCTATTGTCTTACAAGAGCAACTGCAAGGCAATGCTAACTGCTGTTGATGATGCTGTTCATCTGATGGTTGACCGTCCTTATAAGGCTGGGGAATCAATTGTTATATGGTATTCTGTTTACCTAACATTATGTTCTGGTTCGCTGCACTACAGCTTTGAGCTGCACTTGCATCAGCATTTTGGCAATGCTTACTCTGCTCTTTCTTGATTATGCTGTACTCTTCATATACATCTTTAACTCTGTAGATTTTTAGGTGTGGACCACAACCAAATTCAAGGTTGCTTCTGAATTATGGTTTTGTCGATGAAGATAATCCTTATGACCGCATGGTTATTGAGGCAAGTCCAGAGCAGGAATTTAATGTTTACATTCAGAGTATAGTTGCAACTAATGTCCTTGCTTATGTTAACTTGATATAGGCATCCCTAAATATTGATGATCCCCAGTACCAAGAGAAGAGAATGGTTGCTCAGAGGAATGGAAAGCTAGCTGTCCAAGTTTTTCATGTATGAAAATTCAAAACTTTGCTTGTTCATGCTGTTTGAGCTTTACATAGTGCCTCTTTGTTAGGTGTATGTGGGAAGAGAAAAGGATGCTGTTTCAGATATGCTGCCTTATCTGAGATTGGGTTATGTCTCAGATCCATCTGAAATGCATTCAGTTATTTCTTCACAAGGTCCTATTTGTCCGGTAATCCACCTTACTTCACCTTACCTTAATGTTATTCTATGAAGAAAAATTGCTGGTCTCATTGTCAGTACTTGGAACTTTCACCTCAGTGTAAATATCTCAACTAGTCTAATTAATTTGTTTCCCACGAACTCAATCTATAAAGAGATGGCCCTCAACACCAATGAATTGAAGGTAAGTATTTATTTAGCCCCATAAGCTACTGCTGTACAAACTTAATAGCTAGATAAGTAGTTAGTGTTGTTGATTTTCTTGAAATCTCGTGCGAGTGTACGAAGACTAAATCACAATCTTCTAGCAAGTCTAGCTTGTTGAAAAAGTAGACAGTGGTGAAAACCGCTAAAACAGAATGGAGCGAAGCTGCTAGGAGAATAATCTACTGGAAAAAAAAACACTCAAACAGTTGAGGGAATTGCTAATGAGATTAACACATCATGTTGGGATGATGAAAATCAGCGTTGCTCAAAGCGATATTCAACCGTCTCCGTCGATTCGCTCCAGGAACCAACAAGTTCTGAAGGACTTCTGGAATCCTCTATGCAGACACAACGAATTTGAAATACGACAATTGTAGAAAAACTAGAATACAAGTACGACATGGATATGGTTCTATAGTTATGTATACACACAAACTTATATCTATATATGATGTATCATATATTAGATGTTAGTAATATCTATATTTATCATGATTGGATATTAACTAGGTTCTAAAGTTTATAGAAAAGATCCTGTGCGAAAAAACTCTTACTTTCTCATATCCCGATTATCCTCAGTGTAAATATCTGAACTAGTCTAATGAATTTGTTTCTCACGAACTCAATCTATAAAGAGATGGCCCTCAACACCACTGAATTGAAGGTAAGTATTTTTTTAGCCCCATAAGCTACTGCTGTACAAACTTGATAGCTAGATAAGTAGTTAGTGTTGTTGATTTTCTTGAAATCTCGTGCGAGTGTACGAAGACTAAATCACAATCTTCTAGAAAGCTTGTTGAAAAAGTAGACAGTGGTGAAAAGCGCTAAAACAGAATGGAGCGAAGTTGCTAGGAGAATAATCCACTGGAAAAAAAAACACACTCAAACTGTTGAGGGAATTGCTAATGGGATTAACACATCATTTGGGATGATGAAAATCAGTGTTGCTCAAAGCGATATTCAACCGTCTCCGTCGATTCGCTCCAGGAACCAACAAGTTCTGAAGGACTTCTGGAATCCTCTATGCAGACACAACGAATTTGAAATACGACAATTGTAGAAAAACTAGAATACAAGTACGACATGGATATGGTTCTATAGTTATGTATACACACAAACTTATATCTATATATGAGATATCATATATTAAATGTTAGTAATATCTATATTTATCATGATTGGATATTAACTAGGTTCTAAAAGTTTGTAGAAAAGATCCTGTGTGAAAAAACTCTTACTTTCTCATATCCCGATTATGTTTGACAGAAGCGCGGCCTTGCTAAAGCAATTTCAACGATTTTTTGGTGTTCTTTGGCCAGACATGGGTGAACTTGTCCTACATGTGTGTCAAGGAAGTATCTCGTCACATACGTATCAGATATGAATACAAACACGTATATGGTCCTTTGGGGTGGGGTGGATGGGAGGGGGTGTATCTGTACAACCTAGAAATTTATATGATGGTTCTTCACCTTTATCATGTGCACATTTTCTTGATCTACATCTGCATGACATTACTTGAGTACCTTATGATAAATTTTTTGATTTGATGGTGATGTATGCGCTAGATTTTCATTGTCCCATAAGCGTCTGCCTACAATAGTTTTTATCCATGGCAGGTAAGCCCATGCATGGAGCGAGCCGTTATCGACCAACTTATCAGATATTTTGAGGCTAGGCTGGCTGGCTATCCAACAGCCTTAAGTGAAGATGAGGCTATGGTAATGTTTACGATTTATATTCTTCTATTTCTTTGTGCAGGTTTTAAGCTCATCACTAACTCAATGTTGTTTACATGATGAACCAGTTGACGGATTACAAAATAGACCCAAAGAAACGAGTTGCAGCTCAACTTGTAAAGTTAGAAAAGAAAATGTTGTATTCTTGTCTTCAGGCTACAACTGAATTGATAAACCAGTTACCAGATCACACCGTATCTCCCTGCCCAGCTCCTTTCGCTCCACAGTTGAAATAATTGGTAACATGAACTCTCCCCTCTCCCCTGTGTTTCATCTTGTGGTTTGTACATTCAACATATTGATCTATGAATTTTCTGGTCAAATACAGAAGTAATCATGCGTGAACTCTGAATCTCAAAAGCGAAGAAAGTGATAGCAGCATTGTTTGACCAGCGAGATCGAAAAGAGTTGCCTGAGTAAGTTTAACAAATGACAGTTTTATATTTGATTGTTTTGGATAGTGCTTATTTTTGCAAATAATTTAGTTTGATATTGTTTTAGCAGTGAATATTGATCTTTTGTTTTACTGTCTGCTAGTAAAAATCTGTGAAATATATTGGAACTTATCTGTATGAGGCATGGTTTAAAGTATCGGCCGATACCGATCCGATACGGCCGATACCGATTCGGTTTCGCATGTCCCGATCCGATACCGACCGATACCCGATACTGACCGATACCGACATTGGGGATCTCTTTTCCGGTCAATTCGACAAAGAAAATTAAACAAAAAATACAAATCAGCAAGGGTTTAAAACATAATAAGGTTGTTAAAGCATGTAAAAGAAGAAAATCAATCTATTGTATGTAAACCAATCGGTGAGGGTGACTACTATTTCATTTAGTTTCAAAACTACTGAGAAATAATACTACAAATACTTAAAATTATGCCTAAATGTATAAAATATATGTTTTTAAATGTAAATAAATTATTAATAATTATTTGTTCTCTGATACCAAAAAATCCGATACTCCGATCCGAAACCGCCGATACTACCGATATCGCCGATACCAATACTCATAGGAATAGTCCGATTCCGATACCGATACTGTGAACCTTGGTATGAAGTATAATAGTCATAGTAAAGTAATTGAAGTTGCGATAAATAATTATAAAACTTCACCCAAGTTTATATGATTGTTATCTTTAGGAAATTTTTGAAACAAACATGCATAAAACCCAAAATGATGCCTTTGTTATGTTGTGGTGTAGTAAGTCAGGATCAATACCCATGCTGGCAGTATGAACAAGCAAAATGAGGATGAAGAATCTGTCATGATCTAGGTTGCACAGACACGGATATGGATTCAGACAAAATACGGACTCGGAATACGGCATTTTAGAAATTTTTGTGATACATGTACCACACAGATAGGGTTATATCTACGCATAAAACATATTTATATACATATTCTATACATTAGATCTTAATAATATCTATATATATAAGCATGTTTTGAATGTTAACGGATATGGGCTTCGTTAAGCACTCCTGGCGTCAATCCAATCAGTGGGATAGGTGCATGCTGAGGTTAAGCAAGAATAAGGGAGAAGCCTAAGTTCCAAAAAGTTATAGTCATATCTGACAGAAGTGTCAAAGAAGTACCATGTTCAATACATTTCGGATACGGGTATGGGCATGGATACGGTCCTCACGAGGAGTATTCGTGCAACATACATCATTGTCCTTGGCCCAAGTCGACGAGAAGAAAGCAAAATGCAAGAGAGCAATCAGGTCACTCCAATGTCCATAGACCATTTTATACTTTTCGAGTCAGATAATGAAAGCTTTCCCTTGAATAGGTCTCCAGTCAGTTGCACAATCAAATGGTGTTGCCAACTAGTGGAGATTATTCTGTGAGAAAATTGCATGCAATCAAAGATACTATTCATGGTCTCTGACATGGTATTGACTAGAAACCTTAGGGGGCTGCATCGGAAGCAACAAAGAGGCTAAGAAGAAAGGCCATTAGCTAAGGGATGGTTGGGTGGGTGGGAAGGGGACTAGATTCTAGATCAGTTAGTCTAGTATGTGGCTCTGAGTAGTGAGTAAGAGTCTGTAAGCTTAGATGTTAGGAAAGCTGAGAGCACTAGTTAGAAGTAATATATAATTTGTTACCTTCCAAAAATATTCATAATTGCATTATATTTACGGCATATCAAAATTTTTAACTAAGAAGTTGATAATTCTGTATGTTATTAATCGACATACTAGGCTCTTCCTTTCACGGAAATCCCAGTAATGTAAAGGGTAAACCCCTCACTGTCTGTAATGTAAGTTCATCATTGTCTTGAATCTAAATTACGTACTTATAAACTTTTTCCTTCAAACCTCCAGGAGTTAAAACAAGTGGAATTGGTTCTTCTAGTATCAACTTATCTATCATTGATGTCGTTACATGTACTAGTCTAGCTGCCCTGAGTGATGCATGTGCAGAAATATGCAAGCTGTTTGCATGGTGCAACAGGTATTATAATAACTTTCTCTAGTACTCTAGTTACCAAACACATTACCAGTATACACGTCTATCAGGACACTGAATCAGTGGGTATTCTTTCTTAGAAGTCTGTATTCAAATTCAGGAATCTCTAAGCATATCTGAATATTCTTATTACCATAACCTACTTAGCAACTCCCATTATAAAAGTATGTATATGGATATGGTTATGTACTCTCCTTTTTAAACAATCATCAGTCAATTTTGTACACCTCAGTACATTTTTATATCTCATGACTAGAAATAATGTATGAAGTTTGGGAACTTTGCTTCCAACCAAAGTCATTTCATGGAAAATAGATCTGATTGCTGCATCGGATTAAACAAATCCAGGTACACATCTTTTACCCGAGATTATTATGTCTCTCTAAACGAGGGCGTCCGAGTGACACCATGCACACTTTTATGTCAAGGGTGTTGGGTGGGCCGACCCGCCCGGTTTTGACGCGGCTCAATCAAGGTCGGGCTAGTCCGGTCAAATGCCCAGGCCTACTAAAAATCCCAAACCCAGCCTAGGCCTACAACCCCAAAAGAGCCAGTCTGGGATGGGTCTCGGCAGATCGGCCATTATTTAAGATAATAGTAATAAGGCCACTATTTAAGATAATAATACCAAAAATTGTAGACAATAATTTTTCTAATGAAAATAGTAGAGAAGAAATAGAACAAATCATTAAGAAAAATGAATAAATTTTATTCAATTGAGAAGTTTTAAATTAACGTAGTCAAAATGTACGATTTTTTATATTAAATTAATTAAAAAAGATATATATTTGTAGAAAAGCTGAAAGGGTCCAAGTTTATCTTCAATCTTGTCTTCAGTTTTCGGTCTTTAAATTCGATTTCTTCGTGTATAACTTCTTTTGAATCTTTGATGACGATATTTGATATCTTCACATCTTCGATCTTTAGAGAATGAATCTTAGTCTTTAAGGCTTTCGTCGCTTCATGATCCAATTTCTATAGTGTCATTTATACTAAGAGCTTGAAAGTCCAGTTCTGTAACATCAACAATTTCATCTTTTAATTGTTGCAAGCGTTGTTCCAGGCAAACAAATACTTCCAAAAGTTTTGGTAATATTATGCTCATCTTTTTGGTTTACATTTTTGAACTTATACTACAACAAGATTCTGATGCTACTGTAGTTACAAGGGACTAGAAGATCACGTGCTACAGAAAAAAGTATAGAATAATCGTTTCATGTGTTCTCCATTACTCTAAAATAGAAAAATATGTTAACAAAATCGTCTGCTTCTTCGGAATAGGAGTTCAAATACACCGATAATTTTGAGTTAGGAGAGAAGAATGTTTATGTTTCTTTCTTTGCAATTTACTCTTAGCATGAGATAACCTAGCTAAATCGAATGAGCTGTTGCTACCTTAAACAGTTGAACCGGGTCAGTTAGTCATAAATTTTTCTTCATATAAACTATTTAGAATATATAAAGATTCTCTAATTTCTGTTTTTATTATCTATCTCAATGCTCATATTTTCGTAAAAATAAATATATTTATATCATTTAATTTTATTTTAGGATCTAAAATCACGGTTAAACATATAAAAGTGGAATATTATACCAATATGTTATAAAAGTTAAAGGAGAAGTTGGATAAAAACTCCAGATAATGTACATATAATGTTGTAAAACAATTCTAAAAATTCGAAAATTGAAGTAGCAATTATCCAATCAGTCTCGCTTAATAGGTAATCACTACTTGGATTTTGTATTATTATAGTGTCTAATAACATCTTTATTTTACAACACGATTTCAGCATCAAATAGTTAGAATTTCATCTATGTGGTAGGTCAAATCATATTATATATATAATGTTTTAAACTCTTGTTACTTGTTTGGTGAAGTATTCAAATTAATTATATATGTTCTACTATTTTCTAAAATTCACATTGAAATATTGAAGACATTCTTGTACAATTAAATTAAGAATATGACAAGCACATCTAATATGAAAAAGTTGTTCTTCTAGTACAGTCTGAAGTTGGATTTTGAAAATATTAATACAAGAAGTATTATTACTAGCTTTATCAAAAGAAATTGATTTTTTTTATTATCAATATTAAATTCACGTAAAAGTTGTAAGATGGCTCCACTAGTTGTACTTCCAGTATGGGGACATTCCAATGGTTTAAACAAATAATTCGTTTTTGTAGAATCCATTTTGTATCTAAGTAATATAATTGTTATACAAATGAAATGATAATTTTGTTTACTAAGTTCATATATCCGAAGTTAAAGAAAACTAACTACTAATATTTTCAAAAGTTTGTTTCAAAATTTCTTTTTAAAAGTTTCTGCTCTTACTAGTAGATCTACAAAATTTTTAAAACAATGATTTAATGTACTAGTTGCATAGTCATATTAATTTTCTCTCGCAAAATGTGAAATGTTGTTCTTGACAAATAATATATTTTGTTAAGATCATGTGAATAACTAAATGTTCCTAATGAAGAAGTACATGAATTGTGACATTATCATAACAACTATTATAATCTCTCTTTAAAGTTCTCATACCATTATTTTTTTCATTTGAACTCTTTTTTTGCATTGTGCAACTTAAGGTTTTCTCCCACTTATCATTTGTAACACAATTTAGTACATTACTTCCAAACAATGAATTTTGTTTTAGTTGGAGCCGATTTATTAGTACTTTGATTTTCAGGAAGGGACATCTGTGTCCGTGGTTATTCGTTTTGTACATAATTAAATAATAATTACTAGGAGATTTATTATAAACTTTGTAACACTCGTCGAGAAGGCTAGTAAAATGTTGGTTAGAACCAATACTAGTACCAATAGGATCCATACTATATTTTTCAAAATAAATCCAATTAAAAATTAATCAATTTTAAATATCAAACTTAACTACTTATATTATATAATATCAAATTTAAACACTTAAACCTCAACTTGATTTCCTCCACTATTGTTGCTGCTTGGTGGCGGTCGATCAAGTTGATGTTTCCAAATTTTGATTCTTTGAACCATTGCGATTTTTTGGCACTTCAGTCTTCAGAAAGCAGTTAATTCACCGAGGAGAACACAAAATTGATTGAAAATATTAGAAGAGGGAAGAAATTTTGTTGTGGTAAATTTGGATGAATTAATCCTATTTTAAAACATTTAGGGTGCCAAATAACCGCAAATATTTTTGCAATATTGATGTTATGCGGGTATTTTGACCATTTTTTAATGAAATGACCAAAAGACCCAGAATAATGTTCAAAGACGTTTAAAATATGAGGGTATTATTACCAAAATACTCCAAAAGACCATATTATTTCTGTAATATGGCTGGCGTAAAATATTCACCTCCCAAATGGTCAAGGGAGCAACTAGGTGGGGCCTGCAGTTGCGGTATTGGAGGACCAGTCCGGCCAGTCTTTTGCCCATGTTGGACCTCCGGGTCTGGTGGTAAAACCCGACCTGGTAGGGGACCGGTTTGGGCCTCCTTGTATAGGGTGCAAAACCCGACCAGGTAGGGGGCCGGGCCGTGTTATAGGAAGAGAACCCAGTCCAACCCGGATGGGGGAACATGTCGGGCCAGTCCTGAGCTTTGACTGGGCCTGGGCTGGAGTTTGACTGCTCCGGGCCGATTTTCAGGCTATCCGTCCCTCCACCAAACACCTTGATTTTTATTCATAGATGGGAGGGCCAAGATGTACCTTAGTCCCATATGCTAACATATTGTTCCTGCAACTCAAACCCACAAGAAACCCACATCTTACATGATGCAAAAAATCAAAGAGCAAATACAAGAGGATGCATGTATCTCTACTTTAGATAGAAGCGGATATGGAA
Organism: Iris pallida; assembly: GCA_029216955.1. Lineage (NCBI taxonomy): Eukaryota > Viridiplantae > Streptophyta > Magnoliopsida > Asparagales > Iridaceae > Iris > Iris pallida. Next base: position 3,575,132 of record JANAVB010037618.1, read on the forward strand.
ATGTATATGATCTATGCCTCTTTTCTTGTAGAACCAACAAAAAGACAAAGGCATATCAAGATAACATATAATTGTGACCTTTCAATTTGATCATAGTACCGAGAATGAAACTTAAGATCATGGAATTTGATGTCAGAGGAAGATGTCATCAGGAAGAGGCAAATAGGAGAGAGTAGCACAAAAAAAGAGAGGAACAACTCTAGATGGTCATATACAGATTAAGAATGCAATACTAGTCAAGAAGGTACAAAATAATCTCATGGAAAAGAGAGTGGTGAAAACTCTTTGAGCAGAGGGAAAAGAGGCAGCTCGATATAATTGTGCAGGGAGGGGAAGGGGGCATGTGAGAGAAGGGGACGGCGCGAGGTTTAGTGAGGGTTGGTTGAAAAGGGGGAAGATAAAAAAGCAGGGTGAGAAGAGAGAAGGAGAATGAACAGTGGAGAAGAAAGTATAGAGCTAAGCTTTGATTCAATATAGAAGAATAATTTAGAGAGAAAACAATCATGATTAACCAGAGTCCTCTCTTTAAATAAAGTAGAGTTGAATAACAAGGGTTTTAACCTAATAAGCTATCTAAAAAATTAGCTTTTATAACACATACAGTTAAATATCTACAAAAAAAAAAAAACTTACCAAAGAATGAATCAATGTTGCTTTTCGGCTTCTACTTGAGCTACTTGCACGTATATTTGTTAACTTTAGCATCACTATTTAACATATTTAGTTTTAAATATGGGTGCAAGGCTGCATATATCTGATCCTCCCTGGACCCTGCGTAGCGAAGAGCCTCGTGACATTGGAAGGACCTGGTTATAAATTCCTCCAAAATATTGATGCACGCTATTAAGTAGAAAATATCAACTTGGAGAAAGTTGAGATTTATTAGTGGAATGCAAAAGGTTAAGATTTATTGTAAGAGATTTGTTTATAAGTGGAATGCAATTAGATACATGTATCAAGTTCCATTTCTAAGGGAAATGGTGTAACAGCAAAATGTGCAAGTTCTAAATTGCATGATTTGTGACCTTGCAAGGCAATTTTCGATGGCTAATTTACACTTAAAATACCTTGATCTTTGGCCTTTGTTCACTTAAATACACTGGAATTTGTCTTTGATCAGATTGCCCCTTGAAGTTTCCAGCCGCTCTCACCTTGTTACCTCCTATTAATCCCCGATACACAATCCATCACACATGACCAGCACATGCTCTTTCTTAAACTTCTTTACCATCATCTTCAACCTTTGACCCACTTCCTTAGTCTTAACTCAAGTTACACAACCTTAGCAACCCATTCACCATTGCCGCTTCCCCCCTTCAAGCGCACTCTATATATATTATACATGGGAAGAGAGAAAAAGGGGAGGGGGGGGGGGGGGGGGGGGGGGGAAGGGGGGTGTGTTCTTGTAAAAATTTGAAATTGTACTTTTAAATAGAATCATTTTACAATCCTGATGCTAAAATTTATGATTTACTTTTTTATTCTTGATGTATTGGTCTATCATGCAGACACAAAAATTGAGATTGAGATGGTGGTTGGGTATGTTATTAGAAAGGCTTTTTATTGGTCCATTTGCTGTCAGGGATGATCTTCACATGGTTAGGTAGCACACAAATACAGCGAAGGGAGAAGGAAGCAATACTCCTGTATAAAAATTTTGTGTTCTTGTTAATATTTTTCGTATTCACAATGTTATGCTATTTTTTTTTCCTTATAACGTAGACATTCATATGCATTCAGTTTCTATTTTGTATAATTGTAGCCGGTTCTCTTTTTTGGGTTAACTTGTCAAATGTAGCTGTGTGAACAGAGTGGTTCTTATCGATGTTAAAATACTGATATAGACTGGGGAACCAGAATAAATTGATCATATCATACTCCCATTTCCATGTAAAACTATGCTCATTTTCCTGTGTCGCTTACACCTTGTAATGTTTTTCGTATTCACAATACAATCTGCAGAAAAGAGTAAACTATTGGTTATTGGAAAGTCAGATACTTGCCTCTCAAATTATCTCAAGTTATTATCCATGAAAGTAAAAGTTATATCAATGATCTGTGCCCTTGTTAGCAATTTGTCAAACGGAAAAAATTCGAGACGGCAAAAGCACGAGTATAAATCAGCACAGTGCAAATAAAATATGTTAAAAAAATTGGTCATTCTTAAACTTGTCAAATTAAACAAGTTTTCGTCATGTTGTATGCTTAAAATTTATTCGAATCTTTCAAAAGTACGTAACATTCCTGAAAGATACGAAAATTTCCCATATAATACGAGTTTGATTCGAAGATTGCTAACAAGGATCTGTGCTCCAATTTAGCTATCTCCCATTGTATCTGATTATATATATGACCTCTAGCCTAGTGGTTAAGAGAGATGCATGCGGCCCAAGTGGTCAGGAGATCGATTTCCAGTCGGAGCGTTCGCCACAATTACCTTCTTTCAATATATATGTGTGTGTGCGCGCGGGGGTAAATTTTTTTAAATACAAGTGTGTATAGATACAAGCAAAATTTGAACCATTGATTATTCATCCAATGGTACAATGCAAATGTCTGGGATGTATCGGTACATGCGTGCGCTGGCCTCACGCGAGGCCCCCAATCCAATAGTGCATGAGGACGGGGCTCATATATATATATATATATATATATATATATATATATATATATATATATATATATATATATATATATATATACTAGTATATGTGCACGTGCCTTGCAAGCCTTGCACGTATTTTAATATTTCTTAATTAGTTTAGGAAGACTCTTTAGGAAGACCAAAGAGTAGTCTTCCTAATTACTAAGTTGTCCTTATTAAAATTAATGAACTATTTTTAATTAGTATAAGTATGTAAGGATATTTTCGGAATTCAAAAGTTTCATCATCTAAGTTTTCCTATTATATAGTAGAATATATATATATATATAGGGTCGTTCTACCATACATCCCCTGGAAAAATATGTATCGATACATCTCAAATCTGGACCATTGGATGTTGATCCAATGGTTCGGATTGAATAATAGAGTAGAAACATCATTTAATACTGATTTTGACTTTTGACCTCTTGGTAATTTGTTTTAGCAGGTCATTCTTCACTTTAATTTTTTCAATGAACACCCTAAATTAATTCATATTTACTCTCTTTCGTCCATCCAATTTAATATTTTGTGCATCAACGTATAAATTTCGTATTCTTTTTTTTTGGTTACAGGCCGTGGACCGTGGTGGTGGTGGTGTTGATGGTGGTGGTGGAAGGAGAAACGGAGATGAAGAAGGAAATAAGAATCGGTCCGGACCGCATCGAACGTCGTCGAGCCTTCATAGAACAACGAGGAGTACCAGCGGCGCCGAGAAAAATCGGTCCGGTTCGCGTCGGACGTCGTCGAGACCTCCTCGAACAAGGAGAAGTACCAGCGGCGCCGCTCTTGCATGCTCCCGGCTTAGTAAATTTTACTGTCCATGCCATTGTCAGGAATTTTATTTTTCATCTAAAAATTTAATATTTTGGTAATAAAGCTATATGTCATGGTGGTGGTGGTGAAATGAGGAAACCTGCTTCTGAGGAAGATTGGATCATCTGCTCACATATTTTTAAAAAAAAATCTGTATTGATCGGACGAAATATTTTTTTACTTTTCTAATGATAATATTTTCGAAGAGTATTTTTTTTGTATTGTGACATTTTGTCATATTAACCATCTTTTTAGTATTTACATTATTTTTACAAAAATATCATTTACCAAACTATATTCGAATTTTTACGTTAACAAAGTATGGTACATTTTGGACGGAGAATGGACATTCTCCTTGCTTTTAACACGGAGAATGCCCATTCTCCGTTCTTTTAACATGGAGAATGACCATTCTCCTTGCTTTTAAAACGGAGAATGGCCATTCTCCGTTCTTTTAACGCGGAAAATGGTCATTCTTCGTGCTTTTAACACGGAGAATGGCTCTTCTCCGTGCTTTTAACACGGAGAATGAACACTCTCTGTGCTTTTAACAAAGTATGGTACATTTAGGATGGAAAATGTTCAAGTATCTCATATATTTTTTCACCAAATATTTACAGTATTTTTAATATCATTTACCAAAGTATATTCATTTAATATTAAATCATGTTCAAGAAAATCTGAATATTATTTTATCAGGCTTCCACTGTATGGCTGCACAAAATTGCTTGCGAGTGTTTGAATATAATTAACCTACTATCCAAGAAAAATTTTCTTACATTACATACTTTGCTTCAGTAATAACAAAGGATGAACAGGCAAGATTACATTATGCATTACACTGGCATCGAATTCATACTGATGGCATCGATGTACTGATTATTTACAGAAAGCAAAACACATTACAATCAAATAAAGTTTTAGTGATCCCAGGAATGCATCCGTAATGAGGCCATTTGTAAACCCTAGGAATGCACCCAGGACTTATGAAATCTGTGAAGGGCATCTGCAAATCAAAGGAATACAATAAAAGATCAAAATCATCTGTGAAGGCCAACTGCAAATCAAATAAATGCTTCAACCAAAAAATCATAATCAAATTAAGTATACTTCATTCCAAGTCCAATAAACTGCATAATCCCCGTTACAGTAATCTACCCAATCCACGTTAGTAATTCAATATAGAACCTGCATAATTCACAATACAATAATCCAAACAAATATCAGACCTACTCTAAATTCAAGACCATATTACATTTTTCAAACAAATTACGAACCATGCACCGCAACGGTGCTTAGTACAAGCGAAAAGTTTAATATTACAATATTTCAAACACAAATTTTAGTTTGACCGCCAAGACCAACAAATATTCAAAACCATATTACAATTCAAATATTACTTCCAAATTGAAATAAAAGTTTCAAAAATCAAAAGATGAATCTTCATCTCCATCTCCATCTCCATCTCCATCTTCTTCTTCTTCTTTTTTCTTCTTCTTCCTCAAAATATCCTTCACCTACACCTTGAGGGACAGAATAAGAAAAATTATAGTCAGTATGGACTCACTGTATATGTAGAAATGACATCCAGAAACATAAATAGAAGTATCAAAGTGAGGGCTAGCATTAGAGTGTCAATATGCACAGTGTGTATTTTTACATAAGAGTTTGGGCTAGCCCCATTTACCTTCTTTACGAGGGAAGGGAAATCTTATTCTTCGTCAGCAAATTCAACCTCTATCTGTTTAATCTTATCCAGAATCAATTTCTGGTTGTCGGATATAGTCTTCATCTCTTTGAAGACGTTCTCAAAGTTTGCAGCAACAAAATTGTATAGATCATCAACCCTGTCCTAAGTGTTTCGGATTCCATAAGTTGATGGTTTTCCAGATGTTGATGGTTTGCTTGCAGCTGCTGTCCGTTTTCCAGACATTCGAGTGAAGGTTAGTTTTCTCATGGGGCCTTTGTTTTTAATATAAACATCCCCTGCTAAGCTTGGGACAGAATGTTTACTAGCCATTGAGCATACAAATCCTCCGAAAGGGAGAGCTGTCCTTGCAGTTGGTTTACCCACGAGATGCATCATTCTACTGAACATGTAAGAACCTATATCCATCCTTTTTTTCCCCTTATAATAAAGAAATTTTACTCTCTCGGGGTGGATGGAAAACTCATGTCCAGTAGGGTTAAGTGTTTGAGATACGTAAGCATTCAAAAATTTATACAAAGTTTTTAATTGATCTTTGTATACATTTTGAGGGGTCTTGGCATCCACTGATACACCTGTAATCTCATGAATTGCATCCCTCATGGAAACATTGTCAATATCTTTCATATCAAACTCAGGAACTGGATCAAATCCATAAAATTCATTGATGACAACAACATTTACCCTAATCAGTTTTCCTCTCAGAAACACCAGTTGTTGATCCTCTTCTTTTTCTTTAATTTCAGCCGGAAGATTTGAGTAAAATTCTCTTACTATTGTTTAGAAGATTTTCTCAAGACAGGATTTGTTCAGTTTCTCCAACTAATAGAATTTCAATATATCCAGGAAAGCTTCGTCTTTGACATCATCCATCTTAATTGATCTTTCAGGCATAACAGCCTTTATTTTGAAATGTTTATTGTAAATCTTCTTAGATTTAGAGTCTGTAAATTTTTTTTACCTCCTCTCCATCCTGGGACTTATTTGATGATTGCTCTTCCTCTTCATTTTCCTCTTCTCATGATGATTCAAAATCCTCAGAGTACGCTGATGACTCTGTATCCGTTGCCACCTTAGCCTTCGCTTGAGTACGCCTTTGACCTTCATAAGTTGAGTCTTCCGACGACTCTGTATCGAAGATAGATTTTTCGGTCTTTGTCGAGCAATGAGTTTTTTAGCCTTTTTTGCATGTGGCTTGGCTGCCGCCGTCGCTGCTTCCGCCTCTGCCCTAGCGACCATAATCTTGGCTTTCCGGCCCTTGCAAGTTCTGCCCTTCGGGACTGTATCGCATCCCTTTGTGGATTCTTCCCCTTCGGAGACGGTTGTTGTTTCTTTGGCGGCATTTTGATAATTTTAAGCAGTCGTTTGGGGGAGTATTTGGAGAGGGTTTGGAAGAAGGAAGAGGGTTTGAGAGAAGAAGAGGAAAAATTCGACCGTCTTATATGACCTTGGGAAGTGGAAAAAGTTAGAATAGTTTTGAGTCTTATATTTTATAAGAGCACCAACATTTGGGATTCTGAGACCCTAATTTTAAAAAATACTTTACAAAATTAAATTTATTACTATTATTACTAGTATATATCCACGTGAAATCACTACATAAACTTTAAGCATGCGAAGTTTTAAACGTGTTCCGTATAAATTATTGAAAAATTTGGCACAAAAAACGTGGTAGAAACATGTTTAATTAACAAAATTTGACAACATATTTAAGAATGTGAAGTTTCTAATCTCAATATTTCCATTTTTCGAATATTTGATTGAATTTTTGAACGCATTTTTTTTTGCATTGAGTCGATATATACTCGTATTTTTGCCATCCCGAATTTTTCCCGTTTGACGACTTGCTAACAAAACTATGTACTTGAAAAGAGTAAAATTAAAACACTCAAAGTTGTCCTCTAGTTTACTTTGTAATCATATTTAAGATGGATTTGACGGCAAGAACTTGACGCTGGCATCATAATCAATTATATGACATAACAAGTCATTGATGGGGATATCGTCACAGTTATATGAATTTGACGTAACAAGATTTGTTAATTAAAAAATAGATAAAATAGTTGGTCGCTTGCAGCCGAAACCAAATTGAGTTAACAAAATATTAGATTGCATTAAATTCTAGCTTATTCACCGGAACATTCTCCGGCGAAGGATACAAGAGGAGGAAAAAAACTAAAAAAACAGAAGAAAAAAGAGAGCTCTACGTAGACCCCTCACTAGCCTCGCGGAGGACCTCCGCAAAGTCCTGCAGGGTGCGCAAACCCGCCCTATGGCACAGGCGGCGTAACCCTTCCCTCTTCTCCAGAGAATCCCGTTCCTCCGGAGTGATCGACAACAGGTCAAAGTTGGGCGCCGGATCAAGAGGTCGAGCAATGATCTCCAGTGACAACCCGCAGGAGGTCAGGAAGTCCGCAGCCTCTGCCAGCCAGTCATGGGCCGGATGCGACGCAGAGGGTGCTCCATACGGAGAGGCTAGACAACGACGGAAAGAAGACTCTGGCCATGGTTCCCAACCAGATGATCTTTTTGGAGCCATGTTAAATGTGCAACCTACTCAAATGAATGGGGACCCCTATGTATATATATACACGTTCCTAACCGACTCTTCTTATCCTTTATTGGAAGTTGGGGATATTCAATGACCTCCAGTGACTCTTCTTATTCCAAGCTTAGTTGGTTGTGCTGTTTGGCTTTTACATGGAAGGCCTAGGTTCGAGTCTGGTGTGTGGGTTCTGTAGAATTTTTCTATTGTTATCATTTTTTTGTGCTATTATTTGCTTTTAACTTAGTATGAAACAATTTAGGACGGGTAATGGCCAATCTCCGTGCTTCTAACACGGAGAATGGCCGTTCTCCGTGCTTATAACACCGAGAATGGCCGTTCTCCGTGGTTTTAACACGGAGGATGGCTATCCTTCGTGCTTTTAACAAAGTTTGGTACATTTAGGACGGGGAATGTTCAAGTATATACAAAATATTAACCCTAATTTATTATTTAGAGTCCGATCTATGTAAAGATTTAATGTAATACAAATCAAATTAACAACCTAATATTATAAAAATTAAGAATTCTAATTCTAATTAAATTTAATTTGTTCTAATACACCAAGAAATCTGAGTATGATTAATCTAAACTAATTTTGAGTCCTTTTCTTTTCCCTCACTGCACGCCACTAGCTTGTTCACCGTCTCGTCAATTTTTGAGGTTAGGTTAACCCTGCGGCACCACTGGGTCAACTTGACGTCCGACCAGAAGCATGGACAGTAGAGCGCCTTCCACCATGACCGGCAAACGAAAGACAAGCGGACGACCTCCTCAGACGACATCTCTGCTAGTACCAAAACAATGGCTAGGATCTACTTGATGATGTTGGCCCATCCGCAAATGTAGGTTTTTCTCTTCTCCATTTTGAGACTGTTCTGAAGGGTTGTGAATTTTAAATAGTTTGGTTGTTTAGTTTTGGATCTATATAAATTGGTTTTGAAGGCTGGTGAAGATGAATAGTTTGGCTGTTTGGTTGTATAAATAGATTTTAAAGGGTTGTGAAAAATAAACCAATTTTTTCGTATCTCCCCAGGGCCACTCTTCTTGTATAAATGTCTATCGATCACCATTAATTATGGTGAATGGCACTGATACCGTAAATATGAGTGAAATTTGCACCGCCAAAATTTATCTTGAAGAAAGTAAAATGTCATCACTGTGTGGAGAATGTCGAAATCTCTTGGATATGATTACACTGAGATGTTGTATTAATGTTAAGATACTGATATCATATCTTCCACTATATAATGAGGCTTCAAAACGGCTCAAAAGTGAGCCGTCTAAGTCGTCATTATATCACAGTCCATTTTATTTTAAAAAATTAATTATGTAAAAAATTGTTGAAAAAAGTAAAATTTTGTCAAAATGGAGAATCGAACTCAACCAAACAAGAAAAATACCTTGCACCTTAACCAAATGAGTTAGAAGCGTATTTAACTATAATTGGATAAAAAATTTATTATACGTTTTTATACGTGCAAAGCACGTACATTTACTAGTAAATATGAAAAATAGAAAGAAATGCATGCATGCATGCATGCTAATGTTAGAAGAACCATTCACCCCAGGACTGATTGATGAGATCTAAATCACTATACATCTCGTATCCACGTTCCCCTGGGATTATATCATCAAAGGGTCCTTTAAACTTCTGTATTAAATCAAAAAATTTCCCGAGGTCGTCGTTGAAGTGCACATTGAAGCACCCACGTATGTCGAGCACGCGAAGACCCTTGCAGTTGCATATGATAGATCGCAGCGTGTCTCCATTGAACATGCCTGAGCCCATCTCTAGGTGCTCGAGACGCGGCATCGAATCGACCACGACCTTTTCCTCCGTCTCGTTCGACGTGTTCAGCACGAATCTGTTCATGACCATGAAATATGGAGGGGGCATATTCCTCCTCAGCTTGACCAGACGGTGGCAATACTTGCTGGCAGAAAATATTCCAGTCGACGTGATATAGAGGCAGTAGCTAATGTCGAGTTCTTCCAGCACCAGGAGAAACTCCAAGTGTCTCACGAAAGTTTTATCACTCACGTCGCACTTCGGAATGCGCAGCACCCTTAGAAATTTTCTATTGTATTATAAAAAGGGGAAAACATCAATAGAAATTAACAAAGTATATGTAAATTTTGTAATAGAAAAAATAAAGTATTAGAATAAGACAAAATAAAATTTTTCACAGGCCTTAAACATGCAAAAGGGAAGGCTGCTTCGTCTAGCATGTACGCGAAGAAGGACAGTAGATATCCCCCACTGCGAGCCACGAGCTTCTTTACGGTTAAACTAATCTTAGCGGTTTGCTGGGCCCTCTGGCACTACTGTTCCAAGTCCACGTTGGACCAATAGTCTAAGGGACCGTTGAGCGCCTTCCACCACGAACGGTAAACTGGGGCCACGTTGCACATTACCTCGTCCGCCGGCATCCCCGACAGTACCAGTATCATCGAGAGAATCTCCATAGGGATGACGGCCCATCCGCTGCAGTTGATCTTGCTCTTGCTCCTCTCCATTGCGACTCTTCTTCTTCTCTCCTTTGTTTCTCTCTAGTCGGATGTGTTCTTTTCTTTGGAAAAGGCTATTTAACCCGCTCGTTTCGGGGGTGTAACCCGCTCGTTAAGGGGTGTAACTGAACAAGGAAAAGACTATTTAGAAATAACAGTAATGCCACTGTATTAATATTAGTTTCAATTATATTGTAAATTTTAAATTAACAGAAATGCCATTGTAGATTTAATATTAATGCTAGTTCCAATAATATTGTAGATTGTAAATAAAAAGAATGAAATTTTAACTTTAACTACTTTTAAGTTGTGAATTTAAATCTAAGTTTAAATGTTAAATAAAAAACAAATTTAAATTTTAGTATTAATATTAGTTTCAATAATATTGTAAAATTTTAAATTAACAGAAACGCCGCTATATTAGAAACATAGCTTGTCACGTCCCGCTCTCGTAGGAGCGATCGTCCTCGCTAAGGCTTGATGCCGCGTGAGCCTAGATTGCGCTCACGCAAGGCAGGTCCATAACGGCCGATTACAGGCTAAGCGACGGGATCGTCGCACAGAAGTCCCAAGCAGAAATATTGAATAACAACATTGAAAAATTAAATGCAAAACACAAGTCATTCAAAATGTTCTTTATTGATATTGAAACAAAGATTACAATTGTGGCACGAGGCCAAGATTACAATCACTCAAGCTCACTCTTCTCATATTACAAGTCACTCTGATCTCTCTCATCTCTCAATACAATTTGAGTAGACCAGCGGAAGCTTCGGATAGGCGATGTCCATACATTATGTCTTGTATAAGTCCAGTCTTCAATACGCCCGCGCGCCTCGAAACGCCAAGGAACTCCACGCCTCGACGCATCCAAGCGAGCTCCGCCCCGAGCAAGCAGGTACCTATCACCTGCACATGAAACTGGTAGGGTGTCAGTACTCAACTGTACTGGTGGAGTGAGCTCCTCACCCACCCATAGAAAACCAACACGTTTACTTTTGTGCAACATAGTCCTCTTATGATTGTCTTTCTAGTCTTGCCTTAGGATCAATTTTAATATTAAGACGTAGACATCTTGGTCTATTTGTGTCTCTAGATCGTTCGTCGTGCTAACGCACCGATAACTTCCTTATCCTTGCCTCTAGACCATTCTCGTGTTTGCAACATCAACTTATCGACTTGTAACATGGAGAAACTGATCGTCGTCATGCGACAGAGTTCCTGCTCCCCCATGCCACTGATCTTCGATCCCGTGAGCTGCTTTGCATCTTCCTTCGTCTCCAGCTCCTCGACCGTCACATCGACGCTAGCTGCCATGCGTAGCACCTCTTGCACTACTGGGATCAGCCTCACCGCAAGTATCGACTTTCTGTCCCCGACTTCTGTCTTCCAGCTCCTCGACCGTCACGTCGACGCTAGCTGCCATGCGTAGCACCTCTTGTACTACTTGGATCAGCCTCACCTCAAGTCTCGGCTTCCTGTCCCCGACTTGCTGCAAACCTTGATCTCCTTCCTGGCTTCGAACTGCTGAAACCGATGTCGCTCCGTGAAGCTTTGGCAAACCACCCGTCGTAAAAATCGGATCCGTAGAGCAACCCCCACCTGGAGACCGACCAGCTGTCATGGGACCGACAGACTGACCCTCAATCTTTGACTCACCACCATCCATCAATTTGTCTCGACGAACCGAATCCTCCGTATCCCTTAAAGCACCTAGAAGCCCCTTCTCAGCAAGTTCTCGACGATCCACCTCCTGTCGAGCACCCCTCGAGCCTCCATCTGGTATCTGTGGCCTACCTGTACAGCTCGGCGGCTTGAGCCTGTACATGCTACGACACAAATCTCCCCGAGCCAGCTGTTGGGAACCCTTCGCAAGCATCCAATCTTTGTCCCCAAACAGACTGCAATAGCCATCATCTGCCAGCCTCCCTACCGAAACCAAGTTGTAGCGCAAACTCGATACATGGCGCACACCCTTGAGAATGAGCTTCTCACCGAGCTCCGTTGTCAAGTGCACATTACCGATGCCTACAACTGCAGCTGTCCCCTTGTCGTCCATCTTCACACGTCCAAACCTGCCGCTGACCTACATTTCCGACATGTTTACAGTGTTTCCATCGCCCAAGTCATACTTTATATGACGAGCCTTGAGATCGTGGGACTAAGTGACTTGACAACCGCATACAACAGGGGACAGTGCTTGCTATGACTTCGATAGCCCAACAAAACTCTTGTCTAACGTGTTCGTACAACGACTTGACAAGCAAGGGCTACATCAAGCCTTACATCAAGGGAACGTGCTGTGTACGTGTTCGACTTGAACAATCAAGTTATTTGGGTGCCTAGACTTAAGCCACAAGTCGTGCAATACGACTTAAACTACGGGACAAGCGAATGTTAATATTAATGCTAGTTCCAATAATATTGTACATTTTAAATAAAAAGAATGAAATTTTAACTTTAACTATTTTTAAGTTGTGAATTTAAATCTAAGTTTAAATGTTTAACCAAAAACTAATTTAAATTTTAGTATTAATATTAGTTTCAATAATATTGTAAATTTTAAATTAGCAGAAATGTCACTGTATTAGAAACCTAGCTGATGTCACGTTGCTCGGGCTCGGTAAGTGTTCATCTAAACTCGTACGTGAGAACTAGTTATTAGTAATGAAAATCAAAAATTGAATTTTAACTTTAACTATTTTTAAGTTGCGAATTTAAAACTAGTTATTAGTAAAAGGAGCTATTGAAATAAAATCTAGCGAGCTCGATCCTTTCTCTTTATCCCATCTCCCACTCTCTCTCTCTCTCTCTCTGGTTCTCTCTCGCAGATTGTGTTCACTAATACCATATCATTAGAAATAATTACACAATAATAGACGTAGCATTAAATGCTGTTGCATGCTTTATCCTACACAATTTAATAATACATGTACACAGAAGACGAGAAGGTTGTGTTGTTGGAAGTTGTTTCTTTAAAATTATGCTTGCTGTTAGGATCACTCAAGCATTTTCATGAGCCAATAGAAGAAGGCCACGTGGCAAAGGTACATGGTAGACGAGAAGGTTGTGTTGATGAAAGTTGTTTCTTTCTGAATAATGCTATTTGTACATCCAAATTGTACCTTCAAACTGTCCCTCCTTACGTGGCAGCTGACGTGATATGTTGATGTGGCAGCTGACGTGGCAAATTTTAAAATAAAAATAAAAATTAACATTAAAATTAAAATTAATGTTAACATTAACATTAACATTAACATTAAAATTAATATTATCGTTAACATTAACAATAATATTAATATTAACATTAATATTAACATTAACATTAATAATATTAACATTAACATTAAATTAACATTAATATTAACATTAAATTAATATGGACAAAATTGGGTAATTAACTTTTTGGGTTAAAATTTGTCAAGTTATCGGTCATGTCAGATGACACATAATATTATTTAACATGCCACATCAGCTGCCACATAAGGAGGGATATATTGGAGGGACAATTTGGAGGTACGAATAGCATTACTCTTTCTTTTTTTTGTATTATTTCTTGTCCTTCGTTTCTTCTGTTGGTTTCTAACACACTATATTTTCTTCAATGGCGACGTTACATGGAGAAACTGATCGTCATGTGGAAGAATTAGTTGATGAAGATGTTGGAATTATTCAATAATAGGGATCACACATGTAAAATTAATTGTGTTGGGCTATCTAAATAATTAAGCCAAATTAAAGTGGTCTATTTGGAAAATTGGCTTAAGGGTATAATTGTCATGGAATTAATGTGTAGATACCGGAGATAAATCTAATTTGATGAGGGGCCAAATTAGAAATATCAAAACATATAAATATATGTATTCATTAGGGTTATGGTCCCCAACTCATACGGCCACCAAAGAGAGGGTTTCTCTATTCTCTTCTGTATTCCCATCAACAAAAAGAGGAACAAAGATTTCATCTTTGTTATTAAGGGCCGTAGCGGGTTGGAAGATCGAACCCCATAAAAGGACGACCACTTCAAGATCCATCAAGCCTAGCAATGGATTCAGGTACGCTTTCGCAATTTAATTTATGTTCTTTATCTCATGAATCAACAGGCATTAATTTATAACAAATGATATCAGAGCCTCCCTGTTTGATTTATGAGTTCGAAGGTTCAGATTTATTTTTGTTGTTGTTTGAAAATCCTAGATCGTTTAATCTTATTTAATTTAGGGTTTTCGATTGTTCGACCAAATATATATATATATATATATATATATATATATATATATATATATATATATATATATATATATATATATATATATATATATATATATATTTTATATATATATATATATATATATATATATATATATATATATATATATATATATATATAAAACCATCAGTTAAAAATATTAAGATGGCTGAGTTGTTGTATGTGGGATATTTGATTATGAATCTGATGTTCTGTTGGCATACACGAGCAAGTAAGGAATTAGCAATTGGTTATATGCTAATTTTCGGGGTTTTGTATTATTATTTTTTTTTTTGGCATCTACAGTTGGCATACACGAGCAAGTAAGTAAGTATATTTTGCATATTTGTTTCATATGCTATACACTCTGTGAATGTCTATGATATATGTTTCTTTTCAAAGAATAAAATAAAAATAAAATCTTGCTGGTTATATCATAATGAGACCGAATCTTTTAATTGGTAACCAACTTTGCAAAACTCCCACACTCCAAGGTGTTATTTGGCTTTATCTATGGTGGTTGTTTATGTTCTTCATGAATTGAAGTCTTTAGGAGCATTGACTAAACAAAACACTCAGTTATTATCTTGATTTTCATTTGGCCATGGATTGGATGATTTTATTCGTTTGGCCCAGCCGCTGCTGCCTGCCATTTAATTTAATTTTAAGGTATAAATAATATGCTCATCTAGACTTGTTTTTCTTCTGGGATTTTCAGTCATCCAGAACAAAATGGCTAATTAAGGCTACACCTCTCTTCTTGATTACTACAGTCATGTGATATTTCTTTATATTTATTCTGGTCCTATTCCCATTAAGTTTGCCATAGTGCATATGTTTATGTAATTATACATATACAGATTAATTGGTTTTGTTTCTAAAATTCATTAAATTAATTCGTTTGGTTTGGTTTATGCATATTTATTTTATGCATTGAATTAATAAGTTGAATCTACCGTGGTTTATCCTGATTTGATTTTGAGACCCAATTGTATAATTATTTTATTTGAAGTAACCCTTACAGGTCATCAGATTATAATTTTAAATATGTATGTACATAAAATTTTGGACATGATTCAGTTTTGTAAAATTTAGTCAACATTCAAATTTTTGGTGTCTTTTGTGACTAGCAATAGTTGTCTAATATTCTAAATAGACTCATTGAAACAAGATGTTGCCAAAGTGACCTCTCTTGCGTATATGGTCTATGAGGGATGTCGGATGTTTGTGTATGTACATTCATGCGGGTATTAACCGACCCAAAGGAAGGATAATACTTGGCCGAATTGCACACATACTTGTGATGATAAATGTGTGACAATTATAAGGTTTACATGTGAATAATAACTCGATCCAAAGATAGGCTTATTATTTGACACGACTTATTGTCAACATTTGATCATTACACCAAGAGTACCACTTGCAGTTAATATCACTATCCAAAGACTTGGTATTAATGATGTACTAGGTATCTTGAGATGGGGTTCACCATTATTTGAATTTGTTTGACTATATTTTATTATTTGGTTATTAAATAGAGCATGTCTGTTTTGTTGCTTTGTTCTCTTTACAGTTAATGTTGTTAAAATATCTGCCAATAAGATTCTAATTTTCATGTTTAATGGGATAAACTTTAAGGGCAAAAGAAAATGAATACAGTAGCTGCTAAGGGTCCAGCTCAAAAGAAACAACAATATAAAACTAAGGGTTGTTTCTTTTGTGACAAGGCAGGACACGTAAGGAAGAAATGTACGAAGTACCACGCATGACGTATAAAGAAAAGTACATTCCTAAATTTGGTATGTTCTAAGGTTAATTTAGATTTAGTACCTAGAAACACATGGTGGTTAGATTCTGGTGCAACTACCCACATTAATGTTTACAGACAAGGTTGTTTGAGCTACCGAAATCCAATTGATGGTGAAAGATACATCTACGTGGATGATGGCAAATCAGTAGAAGTGGAAGCAATAGGACATTATAGGTTATTATTAGGAACCGATTATTATTTGGATTTGATAGACACCTTTATTGTACCATCTTTTAGACGAAATTCAGTTTCAGTTTCCTTATGGACAAATCTAGATATCATTGTTCATTTGGAAACAATAAGTTTAGTCTATCTTTAAATTCAAATATTATTAGTAATGGTTCCCTTAAGATTTATGATAACCTATATTCACTTGAAACTATTGCATCTTACAATGAAACCTTGCAAGTGGAGTCATATGGTACTAAACGCAAAATTAACAATAAATGTTTTTAGCCTCATTATGACATAAGCGATTAGGTCACATCTCTAGAAATAGAGTTGAACGACTTGTGTCTGATGAGATTTGGATTTCATTGACTTTATAGACTTTAATGTCTATATTAATGTGTAAAGAAAATACAGACCAAAGTTCAATTGTAAGCAGTTACTTTATTGGCTATGCTAACAAATCGAGGGGTTAATAATTATACGGTCCCACACAAAGATTTTTTTTTGAGACGAGAAGTGTAATAGTTTTTTTAGGATGTTGAGTTTGGGGGAGAAATAAAATTTGGGACATTGTCTTTGAGGAGGAATCGATTGTGATTCCTACTATCACTTTTGACGATGTGCAGGATTATGTACCTTTCATTGATCAAGAAGTGAATTCGGAGCCTCAATAAGACAATGTCGAATTATCTCTACAAGTCGTTGTTGAGATACCTTAACAAAACAACGTAGCGGCACCCCCATTCAAAATAAGTTAATTATTCCTAAGGAACAGACTCAACAACCTCAAGAACCGGTAATGTTAAGATGGTCCACCAGAGAAAGGAGAAATATAATTTCGGATAATATTGTCATGTTTCTCTAGGAACGTGAGGTCTGTGGATACTGAAAGATGATCTAATCAACTTCCATCAGGCCATGGAAAGTTTTAGTTCTCAAAGTGGATTGATACAATAAATAAGGAGTATAAGTCTATACAAGTTAATAAAAAGTTTAGAAACTTGTCCCATTACCAAAAGGTGCGAAGTCCATTGGTTGCAAATGGATATTTAAAATCAAGAAGGATTTAAAGGGTAATGTGGAGAGGTATAAATTACAGTCTTGTAGCTAGTAGCTTTACTCAAAAGTTAGGAATTGATTTTAAAGTGACTTTCTCTCTAGTTTCTTCGAAAGACACTTTTAAAACAATCAATAGCACTTGTTGCACATTTTGATCTTGAGTTACATCAAATGGATGTCAAAACGACGTTTCTCAATGGTAACATTGACGAAATAATTATATGATACAACCATAAAACTTTGTGTCAGAAGATCTAATGAATATGGTTTGTAAACTGACAAAATATACTTATGGACTCAAGCAGGATTCTCGTCAAAGGTATTTGAAGTTTTATCAGTGATTATTTCGTTTGGTTTTTGAGATAAACACTATTAAAGATTGTGTATATCACAAGTTCAGTGGGAGTAAACAATTTTCTTTGGTTATATATGTTGATGACATACTGTTTGCCAAAAATGATATAGGTATATTGCACGACACTAAAAATTTCCACCAAATAACTTTCAGAAAAAATATCTTGGTGTCGTCTTTTGTATTAGGAATCCAGATACACTGAGATCGTTCTCGGGGTATTCTTGGATTATCACAAAAGATTTTATATCAATAAAGTGCTTAAAAGATTTGGCATGCAGGAATACAAACAAGGTGATAACCCTTTCGTTAAAGGAGACAAATTCGGTCTCAATCAAGTGCCCTAAGATTAGCCTTAAACTTAAGAAAATATAATAGATTTTTTCTTCATGATCGGTTATAGGAAGTCTAATGTATGCTCAAGTATGTACACGTCAGGATATTGCGTACATATTAGGATGTTAGGCAGATATTTAAGCAAATATGGATGGATCATTGGGTAGCAGCCAAACTACTTAAGTAATTAATAGAGAACAAGAAATTATATGCTCTTTGTAGGAGATCGGATAATTCTGGAGATCATAAGATATTTTGACTCCGATTTTTGTTGGATGCCAACACAGCAGGAGATCCACATCAGATTATGCTGACTAGTGGAGATATATTTTGGATGAGTGTCAAACATGCACTCATAATTTCTTCTACCATGACAGCAAGGTTTATAGTATGCTGTGAGGCATCTATTCAGGGAATATAGTTGCAAAATTTTGTCACAAGGCTGTGCCTACATGAGGGTGTTGAAAGACCACATAAATTATGGTGTGACAATAAATCAGCAGTACTGTATTCCAAAAACAACAAAAACTTGTATAAGTCAAAGGATATTGACATAAAGTTTCTAGTTGTGAAGGAAAGAATTCAGAATGGTTAAAGTGTCCATATAGCACATTAAGACAAATTCCACGTTAGCGGATCCGCTCACAAAAGTATTATCATCCAAGGTCTTTCATGAGCGTACTGCTCGTATGGGTGTTATCTTAATTAAGAATATGACAATATAGTGGGAGTTTATATTTTATGTATTTGAGTGCTATTTGGTTTTGGACACATTTATGTATTAAAGTATTTTGGACATTTATCTGATCAGATATATGGAACATTCAGTTCATTCTGTTTTCATATGTTAAAGTATTTGATCTCACTAAAGTTAAGGAGGACTAGTTGGAAATAGACATATAATGATCACATTGCGTGTAATTTTCATGCTACGCATCCATGGTTGATCTATGTCGTTTAGCTATATTGGTATATGTGACCATTGATGGTTTAGTTACGCTATATGTGACGAATGCCGCTTTGATCCTATGTTGATATGGTTAATGGACGAGATTGTCCGGATATACCCTAAGGATTAAGATAACAATTTATGAGCTCACTAAGGTTAACACAATTATAAGGTTACATATGTGTCCCAGTGGGAGATTGTTGGAATTATTCAATAATAGGGGCCACACATGTAAAATTAATTGTGTTGGGCTATCTAAATAATTAAGCAAAATTAAAGTGGTCTATTTAAAAAATTGGCTTAAGGGTATAATTGTCATAGAATTAATGTGTAGATACCGGAGATAAATCTAATTTGATGGAGGCCAAATTAGAAATATCAAAAAATATAAATATATGTATTCATTAGCGTTATGGTCCCCAACTCATACGGCCACCAAAGAGAGGGTTTCTCTATTCTCTTCTGTATCCCCATCAACAAAGAGAGGAACAAAGATTTTATCTTTGTTATTAAGGACCGTAGCGGGTTGGAAGATCGAACCCCATAAAAGGACGACCACTTCAAGATCCATCAAGCCTAACAATGGATTCAGGTACGCTTTTGCAATTTAATTTGTGTTCTTCATCTCATGAATCAACAGGCATTAATTTATAACAGAAGAAAGCTTCGCTTCAAGAGCAGTGTCAGATGATTTGGATGATGAGCAAAGTTTGGAAGATGTTAACTTATGAGACAATAAAGAACAAGAGGAAGAAAACAACGGAGGAATGCATCACAACGATGATGATGACATCAACGCAAACAACGAAATATTATTTCGCATCACCCTTTCTAATGGATTTAAGAAATACATTATATTTTTACATTTATTTCTCATACTTATTTTGTTTAATTTTGTTCTTAGGGACGATGGTGAATCTCCATTGGATTTCGATACAGCGACGATGAAAAAAATATTACAGTCTGCCAACATTAACAAAGAACTAAGGGATCTCTTATATGAAGATATTGTTGGGTTACAGTTCAACTCTATTGAAGAAGCAGAGACATTCTACCGGATATATTCAAAAGCAGTTGGTTTCAGTATTAGAAAGAACGAAGTAAAAAAAAACAAATCTGGGATGGTGATGGTCCGTAGTTGGTGTTGTTCGAATGCGGGATTCAGACAGAAGAAATACAATGAAGCTTCTAACAGGGTTCGTGAGCCAAGAAGTGAAAACAGAAGTGGCTGTAAAGCAATTTTTCGTATTGGGTACACTAATTCTACAAATCTGTGGGTTGTCAAAAAATTTCAAGTACATCACAACCATAACCTGGCGAATGATTTTTGAAACAGTTTTTTTGAGATCCCATCGTAAGATATCACCCGCAGAATTGTAATAAGCTAAGCTTATGAAGCAATCAGGGATGGGGACTGGAGATATATGAAATTTATTTGTCCACCGGAAAGGTGGCTGGGATAAGGTTGGATGGACAAAAAAAGATTTATACAACGCTTTAGCTAAAGATAGTAGAGCACTAGACGATGTTGATGCTACAACAACACTTATATTTCTTCAATCTAAGGAGGGCATTGACCCAGATTTCTTCTACGCGTACAACGTAGACGAAGATTCCAGATTGACCCATCTCTTTTGGGCTGATGGTGCATGTCGATTCGATTACGAATTATTTGGAGATTCACTAGCATTTGATTTTATATATAAAACAAATAGAAGTCAAATATCGTTGGTGGTTGTAGTGGGTACAAACAATCATGTAATGACTTGTGTGTTTGGATTTGCAATGATCCATAATGAGACTGCAGAGACATATTCTTGGGTTTTACAAAAATTCCAAGAGTGTATGAATGACAAATTACCAGTGACAGTTCTCATGGATGGTTACAGATCCATGAATAAAACAATTGATGATTTAATCCCCAGCATAGTTCATCGAACGTGCTCATGGCATATCCTAAACAATTCAGTCAAACATGTACACTGAGATGGTTTTGCAAATAAATTGAGTATTCTGATTAAAATGTACATCACACACTTGCTACTTTACTTTGAAGTATGTTGTTGTTACAATATTAAAACTTTAGTTACTGTCCATATTTTCTAAACAGGTAGTATTCAGTCGAAGAATTTGAAAACCGTTGGCAGCAGATGCTAAGGGATTATAATGTAGAGAACAATGAGTGGACCACTACATTGTACAGAACAAGGGAGCGATGGGCGAACACATTCCTACGTGAAAATTATTTTGGTGGTTCTATTGCAACAAATAGATGTGAATCTATGAACGCATTTTTGAAAAGATTTTTGAATGAGATGCTGCCACTATGGAAGGCCCTTCAAAATTGTGACCATGGTTTGGCGGCCTTACGTTACGGCCAGATAAGTAAGCATATCACTGATAAACTCTCAACACCAGTTGTGAAGCAAACTAGCATGACCGAAATAGAAGATAAATTTGTCGTAATTTACACTAAAACGATGTTTATAGAGGTAAGGAAAGAAATCACACGTTCTGATACATATACTGTTCTCTACCATCACATCATAGGAGAGGCATAAGTTAATTTGCACTATCCAAAAGTATATGTCGCCAAACAGTATCAACCGGAAGGTTATATTTGATCGGGCCGACAACATCATAAACTGTGACTGCTTGTGGATGGAGACCAAGGGGATTCCTTGTAGGCATATTTTTTCAGCAATAAAGAGATTGCAATTGGGAGATATTCCAAAGAACTTGATAAAAACTCGTTGGCTCAAGGATTGCAAAGAGAGTTATCCCTCCGGACCTGGCGCAGAAAGAAGATTCATCCACCCAGACAGTATTGAGAGCAGAAGGTATGGGGGTATTAATGAACAAGTTAATCTGTTTACGTATTATTGTAAAAAAAAAGCAAAATTCAAGAGAAGGGAACGGAGTTGCTGTCGTCTGTTCTGATGGAGTTGAAAAAAATGGTGACCGATATTGGTGAAGAAGAAAAAATGGTAGTTGATGCAGTTCATGGAGTACATGAATCTTTTAAAGAGCCAAATCCGGTAGCAACAAAAGGAAGGCCTTCTCAAGGGAAATCAAGCCAGCCTAAAGTAAGTCAGACTATCCCGAAGCCTAGAATTTGTAGAGTTTGTAAAAAAATTGGGTCACGATTTTCGTAATTATAAAATACGGAAGCGAGATAGCGACAAAGAGCAAATGGAATCAAATGAACCGTCGTTGACTTAATTATCAACTTTTTTTTTACAATTCTCCATAAATTTAACAAGGAAAACGACAATCCTTAGTCAATTTTAACACGGAGGATGGTAATTCTTCGTCAATTTAACAAGGAAAATGGCCATTCTCCGTCCTTTTAGCATGGAGAATGGCAATTTTTTGTGTTATTTAAACGAAGATTGACATTCTCCGTGGTTTTAACATGGAGAATGTCCATTCTCCTGCATTCTAACACGGAGAATGGCAAATTTTCGTCAATTTAATAAGGATAATGGTAATTCTCTATGATTTTAACACGGAGAATAGTGTTGACGGGCGCACTGGCCAGTGCTCCATTGGGCACATCAGTACACGGAGAATGGTGTTGACTTGGTAGAATTCGAAGGGACAGATTCATTGGTATTAATGGCATATAAATGGCAGTAGTTGGGAGAGTTTGTTCTCGTCTTACTTAGCTTTTCTTGTGAAGGGGCAGATGCATTGGTATTAATACAAATTAATTGAATTGAATTTGAAGTGACTGCCACTTGGCACATGAGTACGAGTTGTCCTTGCCTATAAATGGCAGTAGTGTAGGGAGAGTTGTTCTCGTCTCACTTAGCTTTTCTTGTGGAGATGGACCCGACCGATCCCCCGCTATGGCAAGACGCTTTCCTATGGGCTGTCGATCTCCTCGTTCGAAGAAGCTTTGGTGGTGAAGTCCTTCAGAAAACTGAGATATGCCTAGTGGACTGTCCGTGTTCGTGCACTTCATCGATTGTGTGCCATGATGTTGGTTACTGGAAGAGCCCCAGGATTTGGGTTGATTGCCAACCCACACTCTGTCGAAGCGTCCGCATGTTGATTCGCTCTGACTATGCACGATGTTTCGTCTACGCACGTTGACGATGAAGTGATTTGCTCTGACGATTCAAATGCATGAATTTTGGATAAACAAATAGATTTGCAAATAATGAGATCATTTTATATCAATTGCTCTATTTTATATTGATCATTCCTTTATTTTGTTTCACTATTTATCTGTGGACAATTGTGACTATTATAGTTTCATTGATCAATGTTTCAAGTTTCTATATTTCAATTGATATCAAGTTTGTCTATTTCAATATTTCAATTGGTATCTTTCTTCTTTGATATCTATTATTTACAATTATCTAATCCCTATGGTTTTTGATTGAAATCTTTTATTTCATAATTTTGTTCCAAAACTAGAGCAATATTTCATATCATACTATGTTTTTGGATGTCTTTCTTGGATTTCATGTTGGTAAACTATCTATTGATCAATTTCAAATTCTTTTAGTTTTACCAACTATTTGTGTTTTGACAAGCTATTTTCTTTTTGGCACTCTACATTGGGTATGTAGTTTCTATACTTGTCTTTACACACTTCTCCCATTGTTTCTCATTTAGTATATCTTGATCATGATTGTCTATGCCTTCCTCCCTTACTTATGCTTGAGTTCGGTTTCTCCATTATTATGGGGGAGCTTATTTTTTTGATCATGTCAAAGGGGGAGAAATAAGTTTACGTTAGCACACCATACGTGTTTATTAGTGATACATGCATCTATCGTATCTGTCTTAAACTTAACCGATTTGCCATAATAAAAAAGGGAGAGATTGTTGGCCCAATGATTACATCGTATTTTTGAATATGACTAATCAGTTAAGTTTAACATAATGATGTCACTAATATTCATATACTCACTATCATGTTGCTACTTAAACTTAGCATTGTCCTAATTGTCCTATATTATATTGCCATGCTTGTATCGTACTGTAATATATTTTTTTTGCCTAACATGTACTTGTAGACATGCAGTAAAGCATGATCTAATATGATCAAACCAGGACATAGGCAATAAAGATTAATGATGGACCAAAGACGGCGTCATATAAAGAGATTTCTCCGAACCGCCTAGCGACCTATCCGGGGCCTCGCATCGGGGGTTCCGCTACCCGGTCAGCGGACAGGGGTCGAGGGGGCAGCGCCACCCCTCGGGGGTTCGGGAGCGAAGCCCCCGAAAGGTATTCAGATTTCCATATCTGCTTATCTTTTGGACGACTGCTGTCAAGGAAAAAGACGTCTTCATGACTGCTCAAATATCAGAAGAAAGGCGTCATCAAAGGGCTCTTGGTTTTCCTATTTGTTCCAAGTCTGTAATTTTTAATTTATTGAGTCTAGGAAAATGTGTACGTTGAGTCGCACTGAGTCATCTCAACCCCTAGACATATCTCTCCAAGCTCTACCATTCAAACAGACGAATTCCTGAACCAAGCCCAAGCTCCACAAAGCCCAAAAGCCCAATGGACCAATTCCGTCTTCTGGAGACAGAGTTCGGGCCGAACTCTGCCTCTACACAGAGTTCGGGCCGAACTCTGTCCCCTGATTTCCAGGAACTGATTTTTAGGGTTACCAATTGCTAGCTGGTACAACGGCCATATTTTTGAATTTTGAGGACAGAATTCTGGCCGAATTCTGCCTTCCAGACTAGTATATATAGGACATGATTTCAACCATATTCATTCATCTCTTCATCACCTTTCTATCTCTCACTCTCAATTATCTAAGCCTTATACTACCTAAGCCTTATTCTTCCAATCTACTAGCCACAAAACTTCCTAAGTCCCAAGGTGCTCAAGTGCGATTCAGCTAGAAGTTTTTGTGCAAGAGTTGAAAAGAAAAGTCACTTGGACAATTCCAAGTTTTGCCACCTGCGAATATGTAAGAAGTTGGCGTGCTCTTCTGAGTAAAGGCACGTGGTTGTACACTATTTCACAAATAGTGGATTTCAATCCTGAGCTAGAGTTCTCAGGCCTGGACTAGTCCTCCACGAGGAAAACCAGGTTAAAACTGCTGTGTTTGCGTATGCTCTTCTTGATCTTTATTTACTTCCGTATTTCTCTCTGATTTATTTACTATCTTGATAGTTGTTTGTGGAGGTGATATAGAGTTAACTTTTTATTTGGTGATTATCGACACAAACTCTATTCACCCCCCTCTAGAGTTGCCTACACGTTATTTCAGATGCATGGTGTTCCGTGTTCCTGTACTTCATCAGAAGACTGAGATGTGCCGTGTGGACTGTCCGTGTTCGTGCACTTCATCGACTGTGTGCCATGATGTTGGTTACTGGGTTCGGGATCGCCGCGGCCCAGTTTTTGTTATGCTGGAAGAGCCACATGCTGTCGAAGGTGCCTGTTGCATCCAAAGATCGGGGTCGGACGATGGAGTGATTTGCTCTCACGATGTTACACCTACGCACGTTGACGATGAAGTGATTGTCAACCCACACTATGTCGAAGCTGTAGCTTTTAGGCTTTTTTCTTGGTTGTAGGATTTTATGTAGTAGTTCAGACTTTTATATGTAAATAAAAGTTAAACTTTTCGTGGTTTTGGCACGGAGAATGGCCATCCTCCGGGGTTTTAACAATGTAAATATAATTCAAAAATGATTTTATTATAAAAGACGGAGCAAACCAAACGTTACAAAAGATGCAGACGAATAAAAGACAAACAGATGATATAGAAAGAAGTTCCTTGCCTAGTTATATTATTGTTTTACAATGTCATTGCTAGGTTGGTAGTGTTACATATTCGCTTGAAATCAACTTCTTAGCCCATCCCAACCTCATCATTGTAATCTTCTGGTGAGTGTCATCGTCATTTCCTCTCGATATTTCGAAGGGAGTAGTCATCAAGCTCTTCATATAATACGTCGTGTACAAGAGGCAGTTGGGTGCCTATTGTTGTGGGCATTGTGGAGAACAATTCAGCACTGTGCTCTCATACTCCATCTTCGTCGGGCATCTCTCCCTCATCATATTAACTTTCCTCCTGACGATAGGCTCTAAGGTCTTCTTCATTAATTCTGCATCCACCTTGCCCTTTTCGTACGTGGTTTGCCTCAAGGAGTTGTAGTGTGTCCAGTCGTAGGAGATAAAGTTGAATGTGAGCAGCGTATAGTGTTTGATGGATACATGAAAGAGCGGGATGAATAGTGTCATAACCCGTACCCACTTTTCGGGACGTGAGAGCGTGAGCAAGCCAGCTACGTATCAAGCGGACTCCAGCCCGACTCGAGTATGTATAAGCTGTCAAGATCATGGTATCATGGCTAATATGGTAACCTATAGTGTATCTCAATCCACTAGAATATATAAGATAAGAAAGAACAAGTATGGGTCGTGGTCTGCAGCCTACTAGCATATTTATCCGATTAGACTCCAAGAATAATATGAGTCTATAAAGCTAAGCTGATAAGCAGGATATATCATAAAAGCACGAGAAAGATATTAAATCAATAACACTAGCAAAATACCTGAATCATGCGATTGAAGTCAACTACCACATGCTCAGCTAACTAACTCCGTGCAATCAGCTACCTGAAGAGATCATCAGGTCCTCAGAGGACTAGCAAGATACATAAAACATGCCTACTAATATGACAGTAAATAACAAGTATGGAGGATAAGAACACTGCAAGAAGAACATCTAAGGACGACGAGTCGTGTGGAAATGTAATACTAAACTTGGCTAACTATCAACCAGAACTCCTATAGCTTGTAGTACAATGCAAGATACTCCCAATCTATAGTGTTTCAATTAACGTACAAAGCAGGATACTCTCAGTCGAGATTAGCCAATTCTAGTATCGATCTCCTCTCCTAAAGGATACAAGGTCAAGCAGACTCCTATAAATCGTAGTACAATGCAAGATACTCCCAATTTATAGTGTCGTAAATCAAGTCAATCAATCAATCAATATATGATATAGGTCGTAGTACATTGTAAGATACTCCCGATCTATAGTATGTCTCAAGTCAAGTCAATCAAGCAATATCAAGATAAAGAATCGGCTATAGGTCGTAGTACAATGTAAGATACTCCCAATCTATAGTATATCTCAACTGCAGTACAATGCAAGATACTCCCAGTTAAGAATGGTCAAGTAAAGAACATGATATAGAAACTGACAACTCAATCACGATACAAGGTAACACGAAAAGACCAATAATCAAGCAATGTCGAATATCCTATATGTGCACGTATTCTAGAACAAGTAAAACAATCAAGGCAAATCAATAACAATATGGAATCCTGTGACAATATGAAAAGAAATACAATGAAGAAAGAGAAAATAATATAAATACTGTATATGTTCGGCAAGGTATACTTGCCTGAGGGTTGCACAGAGAACTAACAATATATCGCCAATCAACAAGTCAGAAAGTCCAAGTTCCACAACTGCCTCCAGAAGCTGTAATAGATGTTACCAACATTTCCAGATTAGTCAAATTAGCTAGAATAGCCTGTCCTTAAGTCCAATTCTGGACACAGGGGTAAAACAGTAATTTTTGGTCAAAACGGTGTCCGCCGTTGGACCCGCTTTACACCGAAAAGCGTGTCAGAGTCAATGGTCTCTAAAGTCGTCAAACTATATGTCTACGGATTTATTTTGATGATACGAACCCAACGGTATGTCCAGTTTTGGATTCCGGCAGGCCGTGCACAAAATTGCCCATTGAATCGGATCGTGGGGCCCGCGAAACGGCGATCCGACCAACTATCTCAGAATTGTACCAAACTTGACATACAGGACCAGAAAAATGATACGGTCCTGTTGGTGCAAGTTTCGTCCAGATCTGACGAACGTGCACAAAGTAATTAGAAAATTTGCACATAGGCCGATACGATAAATTTTGACGGATACGCATCAAATTCGTCGCGCACACACGACCAATTTGAATTTCGTCAAAGTCCACACGTCCACGAAGCCGATACGCACCTTTCGATGCTTTCGGTTCGTGACCACGTCGCCCGGACTGGCGGGACGCATGTCGTATCGAAGGTTTTTCCAATTTTGAAAACAGGTTTTTGATCAACTTTGAACAGGTTTTATTTAATGAATACCTAGATTTATTTAAAGAAAATTTGACTGGCACCCCAATTTTTTTACCATAATTCAAGGTGCACCCCACACAATTACAACAATGTAAGGTACCCCCCACTTTTGACGGAAATCGTCCTCCACTGAGGGTCAACTGGTTTGACCAATTTTTTTGACAAAAATACCCTCATCTTCTTTCCCGTGTCCCCCCTTGGCTGCCCCCCTCCCCGCCGTCGGCGTGACTTCTCTCCCCCTCCCCGCCGCCGGCGTGCCTCCGTTCCCCAACCCTCTCTCCTCCCCATCACCACCACCACCACTTTCACCATCACCACCACTACCCGCAGCGCCCCCCTCCGTGACTCCCGCTCCCGCAGCACCGCCCCTCCGCGACCCCCACCCTTCGCGCCCCCATCCGCGTCCTCTGCTCCAGCAGCAACAACATCTTGCCATGACAACTGCAAGTATGGGAAGAAGCTTGATTATGAAGCTGCAAGTCAAAATTTTAGAACGTTCCGGAAGAAAAATATAGTCCTCCGGAGGGAGAAGAAGCAGGCGGCAACTGCAAACGGAGAAGAAAGGAGGACGAGGACAGAAAGCGAAGGCTCCATTCATAAGGTCTGCAGTTCTCTCAAAAGCAAAGGCTTCATTCATAAGGTCCACCATGAGTCTTGGCTTCTTAAAGCTTGGGGGTGCTACTTCCAAACATCCTCTAAACATTACTTTGAAGACGAAAGCTCCACTACCGAGGTCTATATCTGCTCGAGGAAATCAAGAGAGGATAGGAGGAGGACCTGCAAGTGCCTCGAAGATGAAGATGGTGGGGACGTGGGGGTTTGGCTGCCCCCCACCTGACCGTCGGCGAGGAGGAGGAGCCTGGAGGCGGTCTGCCAGTGCGGAGGGGGATGGGGGGAGATGGGGCGCAGCGGGGGAGGGGAGTTTGGGTTCGGGACAGAGGAAAGAAAAGAAGACAAAGGATAATTTCGTCAAAAAAATTTGGTCAAACCAGTTGACTGTCAGTGAAGGACGGTTTCCGTCAAAAGTGGGGGGGTATCTTACATTGTTGTAGTTGTGTGGGATGCACCTTGAATTATGGTAAAAAAAGTGGGGTGCCAGTCAGATTTTCTCATTTATTTAAAACTAAAAGAATGATTTTGTTGTCCTACATGTTGTCAATAAACTCCTTCAAATAGATTTTCGAAATTCCTAATATTGGGTTCAGAATTTCACTTCGAACACAGGAGTTGGGGCCGGGTTTACTGTTCCGTGTTTGGACAGTTTTTCGTGGTTTTGTGATTCGATTTTCTTAGCAATTAGATGTACTAGCATTAATTCTAATTGAAGGGAAGCAAAGTTGGTTATATTGTCAATGTACCTCCGAAGACGATGCGCAAAATGGCACAACGAGGCGACGGGAATTGCGCCACGAAGTTAGGGGTTTGTTGCCGCTGTTGCTGCCCTTACTGCTGCGGCTTGCTGTTGTTGCCGCCTCCGGCCAGCGGCGCGGAGGTCGTACGCGCGCGCGTGGGAGAGGGGCACGTGTGGGTGCGGCGTAGTAGTTAGGGTTTAGGTTTCGATCCACGCGTACGTATGTATAATAAACAGTCGGGAGGGGGGGTCCGCTCGGCCTGTGCTGGGCCTGGGCTCGGGATGCTTGGGCTGGCTTGCCTGCTGCTTTGTTTGCTTCAAAACTCTTTTCCTTTATTTCTCTTATACATATATATATATATATATATATATATATATATATATATATATATATATATATATATATATATATATAAGTATATATCTTATATTATATAATCCCAATACACATTTTATATCTTATATAATTATATATTCTTAAATATAATATGCACGTATATATATATATATATATATATATATATATATATATATATATATATATATATATATATATATATATATATATATATATATATATATATATATAAGTGAAAATAAATTATAAATGTATACACATATATTTATCCAAAATGCGTCAATATAATAATATAAAAGTATTTATCCAATTTCTAAAAATAGAATATCGATTCAGTAACAATAAAATATATTTATTTAATCACCACAAAATAATAAAATAATAACAAAATAATTAAATTGTGGTTTGGTGAATCCATACTACTCACCTTTATCCGGGTCCAGAAAATTGTACAAATATTGTAAAACAATATTTAATAATAAAAATACCAATTTTTGTATGAATATTCAAATAATTAAAAATGTACATCAATACGTAAAATAATTTAGGAAGTATTTGTACACACATAAAATATGCCTACATGGTCGTCTTTGGTCTCACTACAAGATTACATGGGCTCGGTTTCGGTTCGGGTCTAGTCCGAACTAAATCGACACAAACCGGATCTCCTACAAGTCAATAATATAATTAATAAATAATTTAAAATGTCTTTAGAGGTTAAGTCGTAACTTGGCCTGGTTTTCCTAGTTAGGACACACTTATGGCTAGGTCTTCCTTGGCATGACTAATACACTAGTCAAGGCACGTCACTGCACTATCCGTGCCATGATTCCTAGTCGTCTGGTACTTCAAAACTCAACCATGGCTAAAGTCATCTACCGTAATAATTAACTAAATAATTATTTATAAAAATCTAAAAATCACCATTTAAATCATAAAAAAATATTTCAAAAAATTCTGGGAAGGGGAGCTACAAATAGCAACTCTATGTCGTCCTCTAAACCCATGTCGAAGTCTTCTACATCTGTTTTGAAAGTGTCAAGGGCGCCGACTTTTGCTTCTGGTTCAATGGCACGTTCAACGATGTTCTATTTCCTAAAAACAAAACACGATATCATGAGTAATTTTTTATGTCATTTTTCATCTGTGTACACATGAATATAGATTTTTCTTTTTGGATTCTTACCAATGTTTGGGACATCAAGAATGCAGACCACTTATGTTGCACATCCTTTGAACTTGACTAGGCATACCTTCTTGCATAGCCTTGAATTTCTCTCAGCTTCCTTATTATTAGGTTGAGTATGCCAGCCTCCATGTCTTCATAGTTGAGTATGTCTTGCATGTCTATTGCCGACAGCTGGATTTCAACTTCATTTTTACCCTCTTTCGACAAACTCAAGTATACAATATCACTGCACATAAATTTAGTTTAGATTAAATTAATAGAGATTCTCAGGACATAATTGTGAAAAAAGTCTAGAAAGGAAAAAAAAGAAGGGTCATTCGCCGTCCAACAGACACAGAGAATGATAATTCGCCGTCCAACTGACACGGAGAATGATCATTCTCTGGACAACTGTCACGGAGAATGGTTGTTCGCCGTTATGAATTGGACGGAGATTGGTCGAGTTCAGAATACATACTTTGGACTCATCTTTCTGGAGAATACGATGTCGATGTAATGCTTCTTCAGCTCTTCATCCGCATCCATCCAAAGTACGAGTTCATCGCATTCCCTTGGTATGACACCCTTCCTCTTTAGTTCAGCCATTTTGGCGTCTTCTCCGGATTTCGGAGCGGCATTCATCTTCCGCTTTTTATTAGCCTCTCTAACTGTATTCTTTTCCAAGGGAGTAACATCTTCATCGGCTAATGTCGCTGATGGTTTTTTTGGACCTCTTTCCCCCCCATCTTTCTCTTCTTTTGACTTCTTTTGGAGCATCAAGTTCAGCAGCTGCTTGAGTCTCCTCATGCTGCAATGCTACAACAATGGCTTCGAGATCAGCAATTTTCGTATCCTTTTCAATGGCTTCAATATTTAACGATTCAACTTTATTTTGAAGCTCCCTTTTCTCATTAACGAGCCTTTTATTTGTTTCTCTGAGCTGCTCGGTTATTTGTACTGAAATAAAACAAACAACAATAAAATGTATGATGTCAATCAATATGATGTGAATCTAACACGGAGAATGACCATTCTCCGTGACCTTAACACGGAGAATAGCCGTTCTACTGCATTCTAACACGGAGAATGGCCATTCTCCTGCATTCTAGAACGGGGAATGGCCATTCTCCGTCTTATTAACACGGAGAACGGCCATTCTCCTTCCATTTAACACAGAAAATGTCCATTCTTCGTGATAGTACCATGGAGAATAGCCATTCTCCGTGGTAATGAAACGGAGAATGGACATTCTCCGTTATTTTAACATGAAGAATGTTCATTCTTCTGCATTATAACACGGAGAATTACAAATCAGAACTTCGAAAAAAGATAAAATTTTACCTTGTGCCTGTAGCTCTTTAACCTTTTCGCTAAGCTTTCCATTCTCAGCAAGAATCTCAGTTTTCTCTCTTCGCAAGGAGTCCAATTCCTGCGCCAACATCTCCATCAAGGTATTCTTTTGAATTTGTTGGGCTCCTTGTTCCTCTAGCTCTTTAAGCTTCTTATGGAGATTCTCGTTCTCAGTAAGAATTTCAGATTTTTCTCTTCACAACTCCTCCAATTCATGCACCGAGCTCTCCATCACAACGTTGACTACACGTTATTGGGCTTCTTGTGCCTCTAGCTCTCTAAGCTTTTCATTGAGTTTTTCATTCTCAGCAAGAACCTGAGATTTCTCTCTTCTCAACTCCTCCAATTCCTGCACCGACCCCTCCATCACGGTGTTCATTCCAAGTTGTTGGGGTCTTTCTTGTTTAGCATCCTCATCCCTACCAGTTTGGTGGTGTCCCTCTCCCTCAGATGCATCTTCTTCTCGTATTTCTACATCCTCTTCTAAGTGGCCTTCCTCTTTCCCAACAGCTATAACCAAATCTTTGAATATCTGTTTCGATCTAAATTTAATGTAATATTCGCGTTTGAGGAAGACCGAGATTTTGTACCAATTCTATGTATAAAATCTCGGATATTCACGTATTGGTGCAGAATTTCTTTCCACAAGCGTACTATGTTCCGCAAACCAATAGAGGAAGTATATTGTGTTGGCCCAATGATTACATCATGTTTTTGAATATGGCTAATCAGTTAAGTTTAACAAAATGATGTCACTAATATTCATATACTCACTATCATGTTGCTACTTAAACTTAGCATTGTCCTAATTGTCCTATATTATATTGCTATGCTTGTATCGTACTGCAACATATTTTGCTTAGCATTGTCCTAATTGTCCTATATTATATTGCTATGCTTGTATCGTACTGCAACATATTTTGCTTAGCATTGTCCTAATTGTCCTATATCATATTGCTATGCTTGTTTCGTACTGCAACATATTTTGCTGGCCTAACATGTATTTGTAGACATGCAGTAAGCATGATCTCACTTGATCAAACCAGGATATAGGCAATGAAGAATTAATGATGGACCAAAGACGGCGTCATACAAAGAGACTTCTCTGAACTGCCTAGCGACCTATCCGGGGCCTCGCATCGGGGGTTCTCCGAACTGCCTAGCGACCTATCCGGGGCCTCGCATCGGGGGTTCCGCTGCCCGGTCAGCGGACAGGGGTTGAGGGGGCAGCGCCCCCCGTCGGGGGTTCGGGGGCGAAGCCCCCGAAAGGTATTCAGATTTCCAGATCTGTTTATCTTCGGACGACTGCTGTCAAGGAAAAAGACGTCTTCAGTTCTGCTCAGATATCAGAAGAAAGGCGTCATCAAAGGGCTCTTGGTTTTCCTATTTGTTCCAAGTCTGTAATCTTCAATTTATTGAGTCTAGAAGAATGTGTACGTTGAGTCGCACTGAGTCATCTCAATCCCTAGACATATCTCTCCAAGCTCTACCATTCAAACAGACCAATTCCTGAACCAAGCCCAAGCTCCACAAAGCCCAAAAGCCCAATGGACCAATTCTGTCTTCTGGAGACAGAGTTCGGGCCGAACTCTGTCCCCTGATTTCCAGCACCCTGATTTTTAGGGCCTGCTTGCTACAAGCTGTCCAACGTTCGAAAATTTGAATTCTTGGGGCAGAATTCTGGCCGAATTCTGCCTCCCAGAGTAGTATAAATAGAGCTTGAATTCTTTCATTTTAAATCATCTCTTACCTTCAAATATTCAAGCTTTCTAAGCTCTACTACTCCAAGCCTCATTCTTCCATATCTCCTAAGCCACAACTCTCCTTAGCCCAAGGTGCTCAGTGCGATATCAGCTAGAAGTTGTGTGCAAGAGGGAAAGAAAAGTCACTTGGACAATTCCAAGTTTCGCCACTGCAAATCTGTAAGAAGTTGACGTGCTCTTCTGAAGAAAAGGCACGGGGTGTAACTACTATTTCACAAATAGTGGATTTAATCCTGAGCTAGAGTTCTCAGGCCTGGACTAGTCCTCCACGAGGAAAACCAGGTTAAAACTGCTGTGTTTGCGTATGCTCTTCATATCTTTATTTACTTCCGCATTTCTCTCAGATTTATTTACTATCTTGATAGTTGTTTTTGTGGAGGTGATATAGAGTTAATTTTTATTTGGTGATTATTGACACAAACTCTATTCACCCCCCTCTAGAGTTGCCTACACGTTATTTCATATTGTGCAACCTTCCATTTTGGAGTATGCATCGGAGTAATCCCCCCTTAGTTTTACTTGTAGTCCTCTTGATGCTCTCCATGACATACTCCAAGATTAACCTTGGCCAGCATATTCTGTTGATAACTTCTATGTTGTCTACCAAGGCCAAGAATCTGTACGGCAAATTTGAACCGCCTGTAAAGAATACTGTTTGGCACAAGTGGAAGATTATTAGCTTGGCTAAATCATCTGGATTAACAGCGTTATCTCCGCCACGAAGCCGTTGTAACAATTCAAAGAACTTTCTCACTTCCTTATTCGTGACTTCTGAGTGTTTGCCCTTAGAATTAGCCAGCAATCTTGTGAAGTGATCTCTACACAGGCTCAACGATGCTGGTGGTGTGGGCTGTTGTTGTTTTTCCATTATCAATCTTCTGTAATTAGCATCATCCTCACTATCATCCTTCAGCGGTAGACCGAAAATGGCTGCCATATCGCCCATACTCGGCGCTATTTTAACAGTAGTGCTCAGTTGAAAGTATCCGATACCAGATTTGTCTTCCACATAAGTTCCGATCAAATTCTCAAGACCTTCTGAAACCTTGGCCAATTCTTGAGTACGAACTTTGTTTTTGTAGAATACCTCGACAAAATTGTAGAAACCGGTATTCTTCAAAGAATCAATAACTGGCTCGGGCAAACGGCCGCCATCTTCTTTGATATCATCCATAAGAGTTTGTATCGTCTTGAAAGAAGAACGGAAAATTCTTGAATCTTTATTTCTGACATTTTTTCCTACAAAAAAGACAAAAAATTAGGTTTCTGTCAACTGTTCTCCGTCAATCTAACACGGAGAATGACCATTCCCCATGACTTTAACACAGATAATGGTCATTCTCCGTGATATTTGCACGGAGAATGAACATTCTTCGTGATATTTGCACGGAGAATGACCATTCTCCTACATTTTAACACGGAGATGGCCATTCTCCGTGGTTTTAACACGGAGAATGGCAGTTCCCCTTTATTTTAACACGAGAATGACCATTCTCCGTCAAGTCAACACGGAGAATGGAATTAATCCTTCAATTTAACAAGGAGAATGGTCATTCTCCGTGATATTAACACGGAGAATGGTCCATTCTCCGCCAATATAACACGAAGAATGGCCATTCTCTTGCATTTTAACACGGAGAATGACTATACCCCTTCGTTGTATTAAGACGGAAAATGACTATTCCCTTCCGTTGTCTTAACAGAATCATGAACATAACTTATAGTTATACATTCTTTTTGCCCTTCTTCTTGATTATTAGCCTCTGGCTCATGTGCAACCTTCTTAAATCTCTTCACAACAGCTCTCTCTTCTTGCATATCTACATCTTCTCCCTTTTCTCTAACTGGGGTTCTATTTGATGCTGATGTTTGCGACATGGTGTGAAGATTGCGAATGGAGAGTCACTGACGAGTTTTTGAAATAAGGTTTGAAGATTTTGGAGGATGAAACCTAGATACGAAAAGGAGCAGCGTATGGAAGAAGAGGAAGATTAGAAACTTTTTGGTTTTGAAGAGTAGGTTTCGTGAGTGTTTTAAAAAAATTAGAAGGGCAATAAGGTCATGCCGCACCCTTTTATATATTTTTAGCTAATTCTGGACACGCGATGAAATGTTATTTTGCGGTGGATTTTTTCATAAAACTTTTGCAGTTTTTGGGCATTTTATAAAATTTCTCTTGTCAATAACTTGAGAATTTTTCTCGATACATAGGGTCAGAGGCATAAATCATTTTATAAAATTTCTCTCGTCTTCCATATTCAATCATTTAAGTTTGGACTCCTTTCTTCTTAATTATATTATATTATTGCGCAACTTGGATAATACTTCATTGTGCTCTGAAGTTGCAATCCATTCAGCAGCTTTGCGTCTTTCCATTCCCGAATCAAACTGCATATAACAAACATAACATCAAAAATATTGCTCTAAAAAGTGTAAGTTTTTGACGACATATTTTCAGACTTACATTAAGAGAACGGGAGTCCAGACTACATCCGTCTTTCATGAATACAATTACAAAAATCCCACAATCAAATAAATTGCCTTGGCGGGGAACATAAGGACGACGTTTTATGGCAAAAGTAGAAAAGTTGAACCTAGCATCTCTCAACTTCAAAATCTCTTCTTCGAGAAAGAGATTCAAATTTGAAAGCTACAATTACCAGAATATAATATGTATTAGTATACCTCGGATCTTGTACGCAATTCATAAAAATTGATGAATATGAGCTTACTATTTCTTTTATGACTGATTTGTTTTGAATCGGCTCATCTGTAGATGCAAGTGTGTCCCAAATTTTCACAGTCATTGTTTTAACTATAACTCTTGCAAGAGTATAGTATTCAGACAAAAGAATGGGTATGTATATCTGAATCAGGATTAATTAGGTAAAACAAATTAGTAAATTTTTAGAAAATTAGGATTAATATTTAAACAAAAATACATTAATACCTCATTACAAATGCTTAAAGATCCCATATAATCCTGAAAATATTTGTACTTCTTCTATATTTTATGAAGTTGTTTGTCAGATTGAGGTTACCTTGCTCTCTACATACACATCAATTAATACATTACGAAGGACAAACAAACGAGAAAATTGTTAATGCATAATCATTGAAGAATAAAATGCTCACTCACCGTTAACCTTATTGGTAAATTCCATACATTAGCTTTATTGAAAGTTCTTTTCCGTTCCTCCGCGGTGAGAAGAGCAGAGACAAGGGTTACAATCTGAGTATCTTATTAAAAATATCAGCGATGGAATCGAAGTAAACATAGATGGCATCTAAGAAGAAATATACTATCTATACATACCCCATCTTTAATTCTCGTTTCTGGAGTTAACGATTTCATCTCAGCCCGAGACACATAGATTTTGTTGCAAGATGATATTATTTCACTAAGAAAAGAAACGAATAGATTAGAAAAAAAAACTGTTACAATTAAATGAAAACTCATATTACTTACTCGTCAGGTCTATCATCCGCAAAAATATAGTCGTAAAAACTCGAAGAAATACTAGTACACTGGCTAGACTTTGAGGTTGAAGTTCTTATTAAACTTTTCAAAGGTGTGACCGGATCTAAATTTTCTCGCATTCTTTTCGAAGAACTGCTAAAGTCAGTTTCTTCTAGAG
Source organism: Iris pallida (assembly GCA_029216955.1). NCBI lineage: Eukaryota > Viridiplantae > Streptophyta > Magnoliopsida > Asparagales > Iridaceae > Iris > Iris pallida. The sequence continues at coordinate 3,613,031 of JANAVB010037618.1, forward strand.
GACACAATTCAAAAATTCGGTCCATTGCTTTATCATGTTTCTTTAGCCGCACGTCCTCCTCATCGGAAGATTCAACAAAACCTCCTCCACATTATTAATTACTCCAGATGAAGATGCCTTCTTTAAAGCTGAAGATTCTTCCATCTTTTTCAAACGCCGAGATATATTCATTTGTTCAATTTCGATTGAACCAAGCTTAGAATTGATCGAAACAAGTTGATCTGAAATCTTTGACAGTTGTTCTTCAAACCTGCACATCATACGCGGAATGAAGGTTTCATTTGAAGCTGGCATCCAATCTTCTACGTCTTCTACATGTTCCATACGAGTAGACATCTTTCTCCAGTACTACAAAATGAAATAAGAAAACTATTCTATGTATTTCAGAATAAATAATAGATGAAACAAGAAAACTATTGTATATATAGCAAGAGAAAAGTACAAAAAGTGAGGAAGATGGAAAGACAAATAAATTTTGAGACTAGCAAAGAATCTACTAGCCGTTTGAAGGGTTATCATAAAAAAAAATTTAGGAGGGCTCGACGAAGAATCTACTAGCCGTTTGAAAAGTATAAAGGTTATCATGATTAACAATTTGAGGAACTTTATAAGAGGTTTAATTCCGCTGGTACTACTCGTTGTTCGAGGAGGGCTCGACAAAGTCCGTCGCGAACCGGAACTTCTTCTTCTTTCCTTCTTCATCTCCGTTTCTCCTTCCACCACCACCACCATGGGCTGTAGCTTTATAACCAAAATATTAAATTGTTAGATAAAACAAAAAAATAAATTAAGGAAAGATTACTAAATATCAAAATCAAACAGAACACATATTCATAGAAAACATGAGACTAAAGATGAAAATGTTACAGAAGCAACACCATAATTTTGCAACAACTAAGCAGACTCTGCTAAGCACTAACTAAAATTTTGGATTGTGTCATCCTTGGATTTAATTTACACAAAGAAGGATTTGAGAGAACGAGCTTTTATCGGCTTCCTACCCATCTTCTTCCTCTGAATTCTTTCCTTACTATTATCCACATTGGCTACAGGATCTTCGTCCATGTCGTCGTTGGTGTCATCATCTAGATCGCCAGCAGCTATCGGAGCATCGGTAGTGTCGTCGTCTACATCGCCTACAGACCTGGACACACTGTGTCATTTCTTTCCGGCCGACACACAATTATTGTTATATATACGTAGTTGCACAAAATATTAAATTACATGGACGACAGAGAAAGTAAATAGGAGTTAATTTAGGGTGTTCATTGAAAAAATTGCATTGAAGGATGACCTGCTATAACAAGTTAACAAGAGGTCAAAAGTCAAAAACAACATTAAATGATGTCTCCTGCATTATTTAATCTGAACCATTGGATGAACATCCAATGGTTCAGATTTGAGATGTATCGATACATCCCAAAATGATGGATGTATTGTAGAATTTTCCATATATATATATATATATATATATATATATATATATATATATATATATATATAGGGGGTGAAAATATATATATATATATATATATATATATATATATATATATATATATAGGGGGGTGTTGTGTTATTCAGAAAATTTTGGTTTCGTTTGGTATACTGTAATGTAATCGCAATGTAATCAAATGAAAAAAAAAATCATTTGATTACATTGCGATTACGATTACATTACAGTGAACCAAACGGGGTCTTTATATCAAAGAAACAAATTTATAAGAAATTAATAAAAAGGTTGAACCCCCCCCCTCCTCCCCCTTTTCCCTTCCTAAACCCTTCGCCTCCATCTTGGAATATTAGCTAGGGTTTGCTTGCGGTCCGTCAATGGCGTCCTTCGAGTACGCCGAGAGGATGTGCCGGATCCGCAAGAACGTGCTGGAGATGCTCAGCGACCGGGGCTACGTCGTGCAGGAGTCCGACGTCCTCGGCTACGAGCAGTTCAAGCAGAAGTTCGGGGACTCGTTCACCCGCGACGAGCTCTCGATCAAGGCTTGCAAGGCGAAGAATCCGGAAGATCAGGTCCCCATCCCCTTCTTTTCCGTAAACTCTGCGTTTGCGCCGTGTCGGACACGGACACTCCAAAAGTACACCAGGACATACTGAAGTTAGGGCGGTTATTTTTGGTTTTAAAGACTCCGATAATGTTTTGATATTTATCCTTTTTGAAAAGTACGTATTTCGTGCTGAGAAGAAGTATGAATCGAAAAGTAGGAATAAACGATTTTGATGATAATTTAATTATGTTCAACTTAAGCAATAAAAGAAACATCACTCAACCAGTGGATTTCTCCAAAGAAAAGAATGACTTAAATAAATTTTTTAATACTGCTTTTAACCTTTTTTTTTTTGTAAAATACGACTTTGAAATAGGCTAATATACGACTACATGAGACTGAAAACCGACCTGATTCTGACTAGAAGAAGGAAATTTGACACAAACCTGAAAATCTTGCAGGGTTGCGGATGTTAGATAAATCCGACATTAAACTGATCCGCTCGCAGACATAGCCAAAGCATGTGTTGTGACCGTGTCATCTTCGTGTCAGTGCAATGTAGTTGAGCTTTCACACTGGGTTCCTTTGTTTATTTGAAATTGGATATCGATAGCTGTGCTACTCTCTCGTGACACTAATGTAAGTACTAGTATTGTATAGGTTCGTCTTCAGTTGAGTTGATGGAATTCTTGGAACTAGTTGCGATGAAATAGACAAGAAGGATGTATATTTGTTATATATCTATTACATAAAATTTGTACAGATTTGGCTGCTCATTGGGTTTTTAGTACTAACTTGACGTTACCCAAAACATATCGATCATCATTTCTTTTCTTTTTTAATATACTTTCCAAGGATTTTGTTTAAGCAGGCTTTCCTATTTACTTGGAAATGTCCTATTTGAGTCTGATTTTTGGATGAGTATTAGTCCTTTCATGGTTATTAGATTCAAGTATAAGTATTTCCCGAGGAGGATTTTAAGCATTTTTCCTACTTATGTCGGGTCATTTTAAATTAGATTTATGTTTTTGAGGGATAAAAGAGTCAGTTGGCCGTGGATTTTGAGAACAATGAAATTCTTAATTCAACACGATATGGATGCATACTTGTTTCGAAAGTCCATTAGTGTGAGTTCCTGTGGGACTGATTTTGGCTTGATTTATATCATTGTATAAGAAGTTGAGTTGAAGTCTAAGGACGGAATATATTGGGGGTTGCATCTTATTATGAAGGATTTTCCTACTGATAGGAATAATTTTTGAGGTTTTGATACATGATGCTATCTTATTTGGTAAGTTATTTCTTGCTTTAGAACTTGTCCTTATATATGGGATGTGTCATATGGAGGAATTTGTGGTAAAATGTTGCAAGGAATGCAAGCAATCTTAGGTGACATCTCTTTGCCAATTTCACTATTCTTTCTTGCAGAAATTTGTAATCTAGAATTTCAGGTTGCATCAGTGGATCAACATGCCACAATTTAAGTTGCCTACCATTTCATACTCCAGCAGGAAGGGGGAAAAAGCACAAACTCTGTATAGCCAAAATTGTAATGGAAAAGGTGTATGGTAAAGTTCACAAGATTTCTGGGAGAAGATTATTAGAAAATTGGGATTTTAAAAGGCATGGACAATGTAAAAGATCTATTTATATCATTGATCACTTAATCTTTTGTTTACGATAGAGAGCAGTTTAACCAAACGAGACCAACTAATATTTCTCCTCATCATCATGTTAGTTTAAGCAAACAAGGCCTACTAATTTTTCTCCTCTTCATGATGTTGATTTAAGCAAACGAGGCCAACTAATATTTCTCCTCTTCATCATGGTAATCAATAGTCTCCAGTCATATTCTTCTCGTTACTAGTAACTTATCAGTTATCCTTCTTTTTGGATGTTGCAACAGAGGAGGAAGTCACTAGGTTTAAAGTTTAAACTTGATGATACAAAGATTCACTCCAGTCCCTTTGCCAGTTGCATACAACTTTAGTCACTGAAGGTATCAAAAGTTGAGACAAGCACTGCTTTATGACGATACCCACTAAAGGAAATAAAAATGGGTGTTGATTATGAGTCGTTGCTTGAAGCTTGTATGGGTCCCCTCTAGTAATGAGTGAGGATGCTTCAGGAATGTAGTTAATCATAACCATTGCACATGTGGGGCTGAATTAGGCTTGAAGTCCGGAGCCACATCGGTTGGAAGGAGTACAAGTATTGTAAGGATTCTACTTGTGTTTATATCAATTTGATGGCTCACTGTAATCCTAATTCTAAGTAGGGTAACTGGTATTTAATCTAAATAGAGAAAGAATTCTAAGTAGGACTATTTGTCGTATTTCATATATTAAAAACATTATATTCAATGTATACCTGGTTAGCACATTGCTCAATGCGCATTGAGTTTTTCACTGTAAACCTTATATGAGATACCGTCTAGGTGTCAACTTGCAATATGTATCGTGTATCGCTCTACTTGCGTATCGCCTATCGCCTCGTGTATCATATGATAAGGTAACTCTAGGAGTTTATGTCTATTCTTCTAAATCAACATACGAATATTATTTCATATAATCTTCTCAAAAGTTTTTTTTTTATTAATTTCATCTTTACATGACCTATCTAGTTCTAGAATCAACATTCTTAAGTGTACATTACCTACAAAGTAAAAAAAAAAAAAACCGATACTAGCTAGCAGCCTATATGTATTGTGTCGGATCAACCAATGTGTTACAACATTGCAGTATATCGTATCGTAAGATACGTTTCGTTACTCCTTTGTGTTTATATACACACATTTTTCTTTATTTGTGAAATATAGTTATCTGTTTTTGTGTATGCAGATTTTTGTTTTCTTTCCAGATGATGTGAAAATCGGTGTCACTCACATAAAAAAATATATCGATCGGATGAAATCAGAAAATGCCACGAGAGCAATCTTAGTTGTTCAACAAAATCTAACTCCAATGGCAAAAAAATCAATACAAGAAGTGACATATCATATGGAGGTTTTTCAGGTGAAGTTGTATTTGTTTAATATGTTCTCACTAAAGTAAGCATATATCTTTGATCTACCATTTGCCAAAATTTTGAAGTGCAAAGTTTATTAATGACATGCATGGACTAAACACAGGAGGCAGAATTGTTGGTTAACATTAACAAGCATTCGCTTGTTCCAGAGCATCAGGTGCTTACTAATGAGGCAAAGAAGGAACTGTTGGAGCGTTACGCTCTAAAAGAAACCCAGGTGCCTTGGTGACTATATCTTTTGCATGGATGCTAGATCTTGTTAGTTAAACCAGTTTATATTAATTTCATTATAATATTTACGAGTCTTTGATGTTCTGACATGCTATCTACTTCTTATTCAACTTTTAGATGTACTAATGTGTAGGAAAGCCCCTGTCCTGCTTTTTTTCTACTTGTTGAGTCATTAGCTCAAGCTCAACCCTGTCTAAGTGTCACACATAGGTTTCTTGCAACTTGCAACAATGATATCAATTACGAGCGAGTTTTGGGTCTTTAGTTTGGTCAATTTTAACCACATTGGTTAACATGGTAAAGTAGATCTCTTCTATTCAAAATTGCTTAGGATTTTGTTGCCACCTATTTTGATCCACTTGTCCCATTCTTTCTGTTATTGGAAGTAAAGTAGATCTCTTCTATTCAAAATTGCTTAGGATGTTTTGGGTAATACCGATTAGCAGAATTCGTACTTCTAACTTGCATCTATTATTTGACGCTGGACAACTGAAAAATGACAAAGGGGATTAGATGTGAAGAGATTTATAAGCTCATATTATTTAGGGCAAGCTTATTAACATTTAATGTTGAAGATGATACAAGTATGCAAGGAAGATTAGGTTGATTTACTGGCGATATTAACCTTGATATTTAACTCAATTTAGGAATAGGATAGTACTAAGCAAGGGAATGTTGGGTTGGAATTTATATATTCTCGGTTTAGCTACCGAAGCTCTTGAATTTAGGAAGTGACCTGTAAACTCCTATATATGGATGATGCTTATGAAGATAGAAGAAAAGCTATGCTCATTGTTTTATAGTTGAAGCATACGATAAAGTTTGTGACCCTTACCAAAGTAAGGCTTCACTCATTAATTTGGTTATTTAACCTAGAAATATAACACATAGAGATGCTAGAATTTTTGGACATTGAGGTTGTGTTTGATTTTTGAGGGAAATTTGGGGAAAGGGAAAGAGAGAAAAAGAAAGAGGATTATTTTTGTTTGTTTGATTGGCTTAGTGGAATATTTGAAAATAAAATAGAAAAAGGGAGAGAGAGAGAGAGAGAGAGAGAGAGAGAGAGAGAGAGAGAGAGAGAGAAATGGGGATCCCACCATTTCTGGAGAGAATGATAAGGAAAAAAAAATTATGGTTACAATTCTCTTTCTTTATTTTTTTCTATTCCATTTTCCCTCCATGAAATGAGGCAAACACATTTCATCTTTCCTTTTCTTTTACTTTCTTCCATTTCCCCTCAAAACAAACACAACCGAAGAATTGTTGAAATATGTTGAACATAAATGAACTAGACATAATATTTACCCAGATCACCTAACTTAGATCGCACAAATATTAAATAAATTCCACACAATGAAATATCACATTATATTTATGATTCAGGTGTGTCCTTAAAGTGTAAGAACACGATAAACAAATTTCATAATTGCATCTGCTTTTACCCTATCAGCAATAAGCTAGATGTAGAAAGGGATCTCTTTGAGAGGCTGGAAGGTATTACATTTGCACGCGTTGTGTTAGTGAGGACCCGGATCTTGGAATGGAAGAGATTTATTCATGTAGGTGTAGGTGATCCCAAATATCTTTGAGTAAAGGCTTTGTTGTTGTTGAATTAGATAGTGGATCTTTATAGGTGGAAGACCGGGTGAGTAAGCAACAAAGAATGGAGGCATAAATTTAGGGCAAATAGTGTAAGTATATTACGGTTTCATTTGTACATTAATATTAGTCGCCATTGCTATTTTCAAGTAGGATATGTAAAAGCTTCACAAGGAGCTAAGAAGATGGTCGTGTGGCTACTGAAACCAGATTGAAACACAATATATGTGCTAAACGTCTAGCTATAGCCTTGGCTTGTCAGTTGCTTTATATATTTATATTTTCTTTTAAACATTGTTTTCACTTGATTGAATTGATTTGACTCTGGTAAAGTAATTGACCTTGGTCCATTTGAGTATGAGTTCCAACCTATTTATATAAAAACTGTTTTCATCTATTTATTATTGGTACCATTCTTTTGAAAGGTAAAGGAACCTAGACTTCTTCTATAACTATGAAGTAGACCATTGTTCTCACATGTGAAAGGAAGGTCAGTCCGAGTCCTCCCTTGGTGCTTAGCCATTCACTACAAGGGACCGTTTTCGACGCCACAGGCTGTTGAAGTAGCGTGTAGGCAACTCTAGAGAGGGGTGAATAGAGTTTGTGTTTATAATGACCAATTAAAATTAACTCTATGCTAAGTCCAGAAAAACAACTACTAAGAGAATGTATAATCAGAGAGTAATAATGCGGAAAGTAAAAGTGTTTAGGAGAGCAAACTTAGCACCTTGCGTATCTTCTCATGGTTGGAGTAGTCCTTACCGAGGGAAGATAGAGGGTTGACGATGTCGAGGAATCTGGTGAACATCTGTGTGATCGTCTTGTTGGGCTTCATCTTGAATGCCTCATACTCCTGTGTTAGCCGACTGATTTTTGATTCCTTGACTTGAGTGGTTCCTTCATGAGTCACCTCCAGAAGCTTCTATACTTCGTGTGAAGTGGTACACGTAGATACTCTGTTGAATTCAGTCCTGTCTATAGCACAAAAGAGAGCATTAATAGTCCTAGCATCTAGACTTTGTCATGAGGTTTCTCTATGAGGTTTCCATCAACTACAATTCTAGCAGACTTCTTATAACCATCTGTAACTATGGTCCATAAATCAAAGTCTAGAGATTTCAGATAAAAACTTATTCGTGTCTTCAAGTAAGTGTACTTGGTTCCATCAAATAGGGGTGGCCTATGAGTGGACTGTCCTTCACCGTGGTTGGTGTAAATGGGTTGTGTGGTTGCCATGGATCAGCTCTAGGGTGTTAATCCTTTATTAAGAGACCAGAGCTGATACCAATTGAAGTAGCGTGTAGACAACTCTAGAGGGGAGTGAATAGAATTTGTGTCTATAATGACCAATTAAAATTAACTCTATGCTAAGTCCAGAAAAATAACTACTATCAAAGAGTAATAATGCGGAAAGTAAAAGTGTTTAGAAGAGCAAACACAAACACAACGATATATCCTGGTATCCCTCGTGGAGGACTAGTCCAGGTCCGAGAACTCTTGCTTGGAGTTGAAATCCACTATTTGTGAAATAGGTTACACACGTGCCTTTAGTCCGAAGAGCACGCCGCTTCTTACAGACACGAGCCTTAAGGAATTGGTTTGTTTGTATGGTAGAGCTTGGAGAAATATGTTTAGGGGTTGAGATGATACAGTACGACTCAACGTACATATTTTTCTAGACTCAATAAATCGAAAATTACAGACCGAGAACAAATTACATTTGCAATCCAACAGTTTGTAGACGACGTCTGTCTTGAACTTGATGTGTCGTATTGGATCATAGGTGATGTTCTGTCTTGAACTGGATGTGTCGTATTGTATCATATCAGATATCAGGTGTTAATGATCTAAATCAGGTTGACTGCGATCCATTTTGGGTCAACAATCTCTTCCATTTTGATAATTGACAAAATGATATTTGTATGTCTCAATATCCATACCTGGACACATGTTGAAGGAGAGAAGATCTTTTGCAAGTATGAAGTGGCTCCCCCGCAAATGAATATTTTCGTCCAAGTACATAAGATTTGTCCAAGCACAGCATGTCACGCCCCGATCCCGCTAGGGTCGTCCGTCTTGCCTGGATCCCTGCGGGATCGTTCGTCCTCGCTAAGGCGTGATGCCGTGCAAGTCTAAGTTGCGCTTGCACAAGGCCAATATACCTGCACAAAACAACTAGTCAAGCAAAACAAGTACAAAGCTTTGGACACAGAGATTTGAAATGGAAATACTTTTATTGATAAACTTGATAGGAATACAAGTACAAAGCTTTGCAAACTTAGATTGCCTTATCTCGGCTACATGATTCTCTTTAAAACTCTCTTTTGAAAATAGTAGCAATGTCCATACATCATATCCCTTTATTACATACTGGAAATGAAAATACACCTTCAATGGAAAAGAAACTTGCAACTTGACTGGAATGAAAAGTAGCTTCGAGGCAGTCCACAGCTCTACTGGGCTAGACGAGCTTTAGTGCCTCACTTGAAATTCCCCCGTCTCCTTTGCTTTCTGAAAAGGATGCCCACAACGTGGGTCATCATACATCATATACTGGCGAGCGGCTTTTGGCCGAACTCGCAAATCTCTGCACTAAATCAACATGTGGAGCTAACATTTTACTAGTGATCTTTCTACTTGTCTAGGTTCTTTTTAACAATTCATAAGAGACATAGCAGTAGAAAGCACTTGCATAATAAATCTTACCATCGTCGACAGTCATCCCTGCACAAGACATGTTAGCACAATTTGCATATGATATGAAAGCATACTATTTAACTCGGCATCTTTTGTTAGGATTTCAATGCACTCTGATTTCATAAATGCACCTAACTACATGTTGGTCCACGGGTTATTCCCCGTGATTAGCCGCTGTGACTCTTGGGTTCAGCTCGACGCTAAGGACACTCTATACACCCATTGGTTTCTTTACCGCAGGGCGTTACTCTAATCCCCCCTAGGCCGAGCAGTTCAGGCGCCCCCAAACTGGTCGTGAGGATTGCCCCTGTGTACACAAGTTGTCCGAGACCAAATGCATGAATGTACTCTATCAAATAAATCTCTATTATGACAACATATGCACTTTTAGTATTTCCGTCTTACTCTTTGTTCTCTATACGGCAAGCCGTATCATCTCTGTCATGTAATATTAGCAACATTTACAACAATCTCTTGCAGCAAAGTAAGAACTTGTAATAATTCATATTGAACACAAGTAAGGCATATGTCGTTTGATTTAGCATCTGAGTTCAATTCTTTGTTTCTTATCTTTTGTTGGTTTGGTATCGTTGATCAGCGGAACACAACAAAAGAGTGGACTAGAGATCATTTTATTAGGGCGTACAGATCAATGTTTGTTCGGTTGAAGCAACTCACCAAGATGACTCTTAGTTGAGAGAAGGAGGAACTTTACGCGCCGTTCACGTCCTGTGTATGTCTATGCGTCCCCTGCATAGGCACCAATATTTGATTAGCATACTTCGGTCTCTTTCTCTCAAAATTCGGAATGAATGCGATATGCGATGAAAGCGAACAATGAAAACCAATCATCGAAAACCAACACGAAAATGCATTCATCAAAACCAAGCAGCGAAAGAAAACATCCAACGAAAACTATTGGACTCATTTCAATGGAAGCCGATCCATCAATTGGAAAGGTTCATTGCATTTCATCCGTGATCAAACGATACCGGCAAAGGTTTCTCCAAATACTCAGTTCAAAACTGAGTCAGCAAGCCGTGGGTATTACATAGTGGACCGCGAGGAGCGGGGTACTACATAATAACCCACTGAGAAAAAGTTTTGTCCTCAAAACTTAAGATATAAACTCACCCCCACTAGAATTGCCATCAGTATCAAGTAAGGAGGCGAGGCTATTGACGGGAGCTGTCGCATTGTTGGCATTTCGCAACTGCTGATTATGCGGATTATCTCGAAGCGGCGGTGGGTCAGGCAGCGACCCACGCTCCTCTATATCATCTCTGTTTCATGCCGCATGTCTTTTCTTTGGACAATCTTTGAAACCATGGCCTTTCTGACCACAGTTGAAGCATTCCTTGTTAAGGGACTGTTATGAATTTTAGCTGAAAGTGCACTCAATCTTGTTACGAGGTTCCCCCTCTACCTTCTCTCCATCTTGGTATCTTTTTGTAGATGGATTGCGACTGTTATGAATTTTAGCTGACGCCTTCCTCAGGCTAAATTGTTCCACCTGTAGCGCTGCCTCAAAGGCCTGAGGATATGACTCACATTTTCGGTTCAGTACACTCAACTGGATGTCATCGTTCAGACCTTGAACGAACTGATTTATGCGGGCTGCTCCGTTGGTAACATAACAGTGGCAAAATTTGCCAGCTTGGCAAATTCAGATTCATAGTCTTCCACGGACATGCTCCTTTGCTTTAATGATATAAAATTATTCTCCATCTTCTGGCTGATAGCAGAAGGGAGATACTGTTCCAAAAATGCTTTCTTGAACGAGGCCCAAGAAATCTTTCCACCCCTAGCAGTTGTGAGCAACTCTGGTTTCTTTGCTTTCCACCAATCCTTTGCCCGCAGCCGTAGTAGCAAAACGGCACAAACTACCTCCTTGCAACTCGAAACTCCCACGAATGCGAACAAACTCTCCATTTTATCAATCGAGTCCATCACCTTATCTGGTGATGCCCTGCCTTCAAATTTCGGAGGTTTCGCGTATAAGAAGTCCTTTGGTCTAAAGGAAGAGTGCCTTTGTGCCGGCTTGGGTTCGTCACCCTCCACGGGCTCAATCTCGGGTGTTCCCGTTGGTTTTGTCGCTGCGGTGGTATCTCGATTTGCCGCAAGCGTAGTTACAAGTTGGGTCAAGGCATCCAACTGCTTCTGTTGGGCCTCCAGTCGGGCCTGTTGCATTTGGCCACGCTTCTCATTATCTTGCCTCTGTAGTTCCAACAAAGTCATGATCCGTTCTATCGGATCGCTTGAGCCAGATGGTCGAGGAGCCATTTCTCTACAAAAAAGTATGACTTCTGTCAGTCTCATAAAATATTATGGACTTATTGTATGGGGCATTGGTTTTCATAACTAAAAATCGGGACTTTTGAAAACCATCAAAATATTTTATATACTTTTTCGAAAACGATATTTGCAAGAGGCCAAGGACGTAAAGCCGTGCTCTGATACCCACTTTGTCACGTCCCGATCCCGCTAGGGTCGTCCGTCTTGCCTGGATTCCTGCGGGATCGTTCGTCCTCGCTAAGACGTGATGCCGTGCAAGCCTAAGTTGCGCTTGCACAAGGCCAATGTACCTGCACAAAACAACTAAGCAAGCAAAACACACGCACGCACCCATTTATTGCAGAAAACCAAATATTGGACACAGAGATTTGAAATGGAAATACTTCTTTTATTGATAAACTTGATAGGAATACAAGTACAAAGCTTTACAATCTCAGATTACCTTATCTTGGCTACATGATTTTCTTTAAAACTCTCTTTTGAAAATTGTCGCAATGCCCATACATCATATCCCTTTATTACATACTGGAAATGAAAATACACCTTCAATGGAAAAGAAACTTGCAACTTGACTGGAATGAAAAGTAGCTTCGAGGCAGTCCACAGCTCTACTGGGCTAGACGAGCTTTAGTGCCTCACTTGAAATTCTCCTGTCTCCTTTGCTTTCTGAAAAGGATGTCCACAACGTGGGTCAGCACACATCATGTACTGGCGAGCGGCTTTTGGCCGAACTCGCAATTCTCTGCACTAAATCAACATGTGGAGCTAACATTTTACTAGTAATCTTTCTACTTGTCTAGGTTCTTTTTAACAATTCATAAGAGACTGCAGTAGAAAGCACTTGCATAATAAATCTTACCATCGCCGACAGTCATCCCTGCACAAGACAGGTTAGCACAATTTGCATATGATATGAAAGCATACTGTTTAACTCGGCATCTTTTGTTAGGATTTCAATGCACTCTGATTTCATAAATGCACCTAACTACATGTTGGTCCACGGGTTATTCCCCGTGATTAGCCGCTGTGACTCTTGGGTTCAGTTCGACGCTAAGGACACTCTATATACCTATTGGTTTCTTTACCGCAGGGCGTTACTCTAATCCCTCCTAGGCCGAGCAGTTCAGGCGCCCCCAAACTGGTCGTGAGGATTGCCCCTGTGTACACAAGTTGTTCGAGACCAAATGCATGAATGCACTCTATCAAATAAATCTCTATTATGACAACATATGCACTTTCAGTATTTCCGTCTTACTCTTTGTTCTCTATACAGCAAGCCGTATCATCTCTGTCATGTAACATTAGCAACATTTACAACAATCTCTTGCAGCAAAGTAAGAACTTGTAATCATTCATATTGAACACAAGTAAGGCATATGTCGTTTGATTTAGCATCTGAGTTCAATTCTTTGTTTCTTATCTTTTGTTGGTTTGGTATCGTTGATCAGCGGAACACAACAAAAGAGTGGACTAGAGATCATTTTATTAGGGCGTACAGATCAATGTTTGTTCGGTTGAAGCAACTCACCAAGATGAATCTTAGTTGAGAGAAGGAGGGACTTTACGCGCCGTTCACGTCCTGTGTATGTCTATGCGTCCCCCTGCATAGGCACCAATATTTGATTAGCATACTTCGGTCTCTTTCTCTCAAGATTCGGAATGAATGCGATATGCGATGAAAGCGAACAATGAAAACCAATCATCGAAAACCAACACGAAAATGCATTCATCAAAACCAAGCAGCGAAAGAAAACATCCAACGAAAACTATTGGACTCATTTCAATGGAAGCCGATCCATCAATTGGAAAGGTTCATTGCATTTCATCCGTGATCAAACGATACCGGCAAAGGTTTCCCCAAATACTCAGTTCAAAACTAAGTCAGCAAGCCGTGGGTATTACATAGTGGACCGCGAGGAGCGGGGTACTACATAATAACCCACTGAGAAAAAGTTTTGTCCTCAAAACTTAAGATATAAACTCACCCCCACTAGAATTGCCATCAGTATCAAGTAAGGAGGCGAGGCTATAGACGGGAGCTGTCGCATTGTTGGCATTCCGCAACTGCTGATTATGCGGATTATCTCGAAGCGGCGGTGGGTCAGGCAGCGGCCCACGCTCCTCTATATCATCTCTGTTTCATGCCGCATGTCTTTTCTTTGGACAATCTTTGAAACCATGGCCTTTCTGACCACAGTTGAAGCATTCCTTGTTAAGGGAACGACAATGTTCTCTGATATGGCTCAGGCGGCCCCAGAAAGTGCACTCAATCTTGTTACGAGGTTCCCCCTCTATCTTCTTCTCTCCATTTTGGTATCTTTTTTTAGATGGATTGCGACTGTTATGAATTTTAGCTGACGCCTTCCTCAGGCTAAATTGTTCCACCTGTAGCGCTGCCTCAAAGGCCTGAGGATATGACTCACATTCTCGGTTCAGTACACTCAACTGGATGTCATCGTTCAGACCTTGAACGAACTGATTTATGCGGGCTGCTCCGTTGGTAACATAACAGTGGCAAAATTTGCCAGCTTGGCAAATTCAGATTCATAGTCTTCCACGGACATGCTCCTTTGCTTTAATGATATAAAATCATTCTCCATCTTCTGGCTGATAGCAGAAGGGAGATACTGTTCCAAAAATGCTTTCTTGAACGAGGCCCAAGAAATCTTTCCACCCCTAGCAGTTGTGAGCAACTCTGGTTTCTTCGCTTTCCACCAATCCTTTGCCCGCAGCCGTAGTAGCAAAACGGCACAAACTACCTCCTTGCAACTCGGAACTCCCACGAATGCGAACAAACTCTCCATTTTATCAATCGAGTCCATCACCTTATCTGGTGATGCCCTGCCTTCAAATTTCGGAGGTTTCGCGTATAAGAAGTCCTTTGGTCTAAAGGAAGAGTGCCTTTGTGCCGGCTTGGGTTCGTCACCCTCCACGGGCTCAATCTCGGGTGTTCCCGTTGGTTTTGTCGCTGCGGTGGTATCTCGATTTGCCGCAAGCGTAGTTACAAGTTGGGTCAAGGCATCCAACTGCTTCTGTTGGGCCTCCAGTCGGGCCTGTTGCATTTGGCCACGCTTCTCATTATCTTGCCTCTGTAGTTCCAACAAAGTCATGATCCGTTCTATCGGATCGCTCGAGCGAGATGGTCGAGGAGGAGCCATTTCTCTACAAAAGAGTATAACTTCTGTCAGTCTCATAAAATATTATGACTTATTGTATGGGGCATTGGTTTTCATAACTCAAAATCGGGACTTTTGAAAACCATCAAAATATTTTATATACTTTTTCGAAAACGATATTTGCAAGAGGCCAAGGACGTAAAGCCGTGCTCTGATACCACTTTGTCACGCCCCGATCCCGCTAGGGTCGTCCGCCTTGCCTGGAACCCTGCGGGATCGTTCGTCCTCGCTAAGGCGTTATGCCGTGCAAGCTTAAGTTGCGCTTGCACAAGGCCAATGTACCTGCACAAAACAACTAGTCAAGCAAAACACACGCACGAACCCATTTATTGCAGAAAACCAAATATTGGACACAGAGATTTGAAATGAAAATACTTCTTTTATTGATAAACTTGATAGGAATACAAGTACAAAGCTTTGCAAACTCAGATTGTCTTATCTTGGCTACATGATTCTCTTTAAAACTCTCTTTTGAAAATAGTCGCAATGCCCATACATCATATCCCTTTATTACATACTGGAAATGAAAAGACACCTTCAATGGAAAAGAAACTTGCAACTTGACTGGAATAAAAAGTAGCTTCGTGGCAGTTCACAGCTCTACTGGGCTAGACGAGCTTTAGTGCCTCACTTGAAATCCCCGTCTCCTTTGCTTTCTGAAAAGGATGTCCACAACGTGGGTCAGCACACATCATGTACTGGCGAGCGGCTTTTGACCGAACTCGCAAATCTCTGCACTAAATCAACATGTGGAGCTAACATTTTACTAGTGATCTTTCTACTTGTCCAGGTTCTTTTTAACAATTCATAAGAGACATAGCAGTAGAAAGCACTTGCATAATAAATCTTACCATCGTCGACAGTCATCCCTGCACAAGACATGTTAGCACAATTTGCATATGATATGAAAGCATACTGTTTAAGTCGGCATCTTTTGTTAGGATTTCAATGCACTCTGATTTCATAAATGCACCTAACTACATGTTGGTCCACGAGTTATTCCCCGTGATTAGCCGCTGTGACTCTTGGGTTCAGCTCGACGCTAAGGACACTCTATACACCCATTGGTTTCTTTACCGCAGGGCGTTACTCTAATCCCCCCTAGGCCGAGCAGTTCAGGCGCCCCCAAACCGGTCGTGAGGATTTCCCCTGTGTACACAAGTTGTCCGAGACCAAATGCATGAATGCACTCTGTCAAATAAATCTCTATTATGACAACATATGCACTTTCAGTATTTCCGTCTTACTCTTTGTTCTCTATACGGCAAGCCGTATCATCTTTGTCATGTAACATTAGCAACATTTACAACAATCTCTTGCAGCAAAGTAAGAACTTGTAATCATTCATATTGAACACAAGTAAGGCATCTGTCGTTTGATTTAGCATCTGAGTTCATTTCTTTGTTTCTTATCTTTTGTTGGTTTGGTATCGTTGATCAGCGGAACACAACAAAAGAGTGGACTAGAGATCATTTTATTAGGGCGTACAGATCAATGTTTGTTCGGTTGAAGCAACTCACCAAGATGAATCTTAGTTGAGAGAAGGAGGGACTTCACGCGCCGTTCACGTCCTGTGTATGTCTATGCGTCACCCTGCATAGGCACCAATATTTGATTAGCATACTTCGGTCTCTTTCTCTCAAGATTCAGAATGAATGCGATATGCGATGAAAACGAACAATGAAAACCAATCATCGAAAACCAACACGAAAACGCATTCATCAAAACCAAGCAGCGAAAGAAAACATCCAACGAAAACTATTGGACTCATTTCAATAGAAGCCGATCCATCAATTGGAAATGTTCATTGCATTTTATTCGTAATCAAACGATACCAGCAAAGGTTTCCCCAAATACTCAGTTCAAGACTGAGTCAGCAAGCCGTGGGTATTACATAGTGGACCGCGAGGAGCGGAGCACTACACAGCAGGTCGATACAATTCATCTACAATATCACATCTCAATACAATATCACATAAAATATTACATAGTATGCTATTTTTCTCCCCCTTTGTCATTTAGTAAAATAGTGCACAACTCTCCCGTAAAGGAATATAAAAATAGACAAAGTGAAAGATCAAACATACAACATAACCACAACCAAACTTAACAGTAAAACTGGCAATTTGATAATCCAGCAGGTGAAACTTGCAGTCTGTTGAAACATACATAAACTACCTACTGCATAAAATTAAACTAAAGAGCAAAAATATAACTAGAGTGCATCAGCAGCATCATAAAGTAGTAAACCACAGCTATCATGGAGCAGGAGGACGGGATGGACCGGCATAACCCGATGGATCGCTGGCAGAGCGACGAGGGTCGACAAAAGCAGCATCAGGATCCATATACCTCATGGCCCAAGGGTCATCAATCCGGTGGCCTTCGCGAGAAGGGTCCCGACCCGTAGGAAAAGGCTTAGTGGGATGCCTTACCATTTTGTATTGGATGTCATGAATAGGGTTGCTAATGGCGGCTATCTGAAGGGTGGTCCGATAATCCAGCTGAGCATAACGATCGTCTTCCAACTGGAAGCGGTCGCGCAACATGTCTCTGATAGAATCCAGGGTGGCAGATGGTTCAGGTTGAGGGGAATCATAATCAGAAGATGCTTCCTCAGCAGGAGCATGAGGTAAGGGTGCAGGAGCAGTCCTACGAGCCTTGGAAAGGTAAACGGGAGCTCCTATGAACTGACAGTCTTCTAAGGGAATGTTAAAGGCAGAAAAGATCATGGGTAAGTACATAGCATACACAAGTGCTCTAGGCTTCTTTCTAGCACGAATTATCCAGTCCATCATCGTGAGTAGAAAGTTGAATGGGACGGTGAAATGCAGATAAAACAGTGCAGAAATCTCTAGGTAGGTTACTTCATCAGAAGATTCGGCTTTTGGCAGGATAGAAGAAAATATAATACGATGAAGTTCATAAAAGTGTTGGTTAAGATATTTAGCCCGAAGTTTTCGAGGACGAAGGTTGGGTCTTCTAAGTTGATACCGTCAACAAACTTGAAGTCACGAGCATCGACAAGGCGTTCCCAAGTATTGGGTTCAGGGAGTTGCAAATATTCAGCCAAGTTGAAATCATTGAACTCAATGTCGATACCAGCTACCCTAGAATAAATCTTAAGGTCATCATGAGTGAGATTGCAATAAAATATTTTTATGGCATTAAGATAAACTCTTGAAGAGGTAGATACTAGTTCATCAAGACAAAGGTCTTTAAAGTTATAGTCAAATTCATCAAAGATGGTAAAATTAATAGGATGTCCTGGCTCCACACTACGTGCACAAAAGTCAGTATGTCATTCGTTAGAAGCTTCTAACGAAACAAATGTGTGCATTGTAGGTGTCGGCATTGGGAGGAGGAGGTGGATTAAATAAAGAGTGAGGGGGATCTACAATAGGAGGGGGATTTGATGAAGAGGGTTAACTTCTACTCCTTTTTCCTCTAGAGAAGAGTTTAGGTGCCATGGAAAAATAATGAAAGTAGAGAGGGGAAGCTACAAGAAATATACCTCAAAGAAAAGTAATGGAGATGAAAGAGAATCCTTAAAAAGCTTCAAATATTGAGTTTGGAGGAGAGAGATCACTAAAGTTGAGAGATCTAGGGTTAGGATTTTGAGAAAGGAGGATGGAGAGAGGTGGAAGATGAAGAGAGTGGTTCAAAATTCGGGTTTATATAAAGTAGGGTCGGCTGTAATAAGAAAAAAAAAGGTGGTGATCAAGAAGATCGGACGGCCTACAATGGCCGACCAGATCGAGTTCGGCCCGAGTTCGGCCATAGACCGAATTCGGCCCGAGTTCGGTCCATGTGGATCCAGAACTCCAGACAGTTTGAGCCAGGAGGAAACAAGGATAATAACAGTAAGAAAGATACTCTAAAATGGGAAAATAGTTGATTTTATTGTATATCATTTTCATCCAAGATTCCCATTTCTCGACGAAGAAAGTTGAAACGCTCTTCGGCGAGTGGTTTAGTGAAAAAGTCTGCTAGCTGATGATCAGTGTCAATGAATTCTAGATTAATATCTCATTGCAATTGATGATCTCTTAAAAAAATGGTGTCGTATTTCTATATGCTTAGTGCGTGAATGACAGACTGGATTTTTAGTCAAGTTAATAGCACTAGTATTATCACAGAATATGGAAATGTGCTGAAAAGATAAGTTATAGTCTGCTAGGGTTTGCTTCATCCACAAAATCTGAGCACAACAACGTCCTGCAACTATGTATTCAGCTTCGGTTGTAGATAGTGTGACAGAGTTTTGCTGCTTGTTAAACCAAGAGACTAAATCTTTGTCTAATAAATGACACGTGCCGCTGGTACTTTTATGGTCGACTTTGCATCCAGCAAAATCAGCATCTGAATAATCGATTAGGTTAAAGGATGTGGTTTTGGGATACCACAAGCCCACTGTAACAGTGCCTTTAAGGTATCGAAAGATACGCTTAACTGCGCTCATGTGTGATTCCTTAGGGTTGGCTTGATAACGAGCACATAGGCAAACACTAAACATTATATCAGGACGACTAACAGTTAGATAGAGTAAACTACCAATCATATCTCGATACTTACGTTGGTCGACTGGTTTGCCGCTTTCATCAAGTTCTAATTTCGTTGTTGTAGCCATCGGAGTGCTGATTGGTTTGATGTTGTCAAGATCAAATTTCTTCAGTGTGTCCTTTGTATACTTTGATTGATTGATGAAAACCCCTTGTGAGTTTTGTTTGACTTGCAATCCAAGGAAGTAGTTAAGTTCCCCCATTATGCTCATCTCGAACTCATTCTGTATACACTTAGAAAATTCTTGGCATAATGCCTCATTAGTAGGCCCAAAGATAATGTCATCTACATAAATTTGCACTAAAAGAGTTGTGTCATCAATTGATTTTATAAAAAGTGTCGTGTCAATCTTTCCTTTTGAAAAACATTTTTCAAGTAAGAAAGTGCTTAGGCGTTCATACCAAGCGCGAGGGACTTGTTTGAGGCCATAAAGAGCTTTCTTAAGCTTGAAAACATGATCAGGAAATTTATAGTTTTCAAAACCAGGTGGTTGTTTTACGAAAACTTATTTAATAAAACCATTGAGAAAAGAACTTTTGACATCCATTTGAAAGAGTTTGAAGTTTTGGAAATTTGCAAATGCACAAAGCATGCGGATTGATTCAAGCCGTGCAACAGGAGCGTAAGTCTCATTGTAGTCGATACCTTCCTCTTGGTTGTATTCTTGAGCTGCGAGACGTGCTTTGTTACGTGTGACTGAACCGTCCTCGTTAACTTTGTTACGAAAGACCCATCGAGTACCAATGATCGAATGGTCAGCAGGTTTAGAAACGAGATCACAAACCTGATTTCTTTCGAATTGGTTGAGTTCTTCTTGCATTGCAGATATCTAAAATTTATCAGAAAAAGCTTCTAAAACATTTTAAGGTTCTATTTGGGATATAAAAGCAGTGCTAGCTATATAATCTCTAACATATGAACGAGTACTTACTCCTCTTGATACCTCACCTATTACCAAGTTTTCTGGATGTTCATGTGTGAAGTGGAACTTCTTTGGTAAGCTTTCTAGAGAACTGGTTCCAGATGTTGTATCCTCAGGGGTAGAAGTTACTGGTTTGATATGCATCGTCGTCATCAGGAACAGTTGTTGTACTATTATTCTCATCAAAAGTAACATTAGCAGAAGCTTCTACCTAAAAAATATTTCGGAAGTGAAAACTGATTCAACATGACTTTAGCCATATCGTCAAGAGTTGTATTCTTCCGCTCCACAACACCATTTTGTTGGGGAGTTCTATGACAAGAAAATTCATAATTAAAGCCATTTAAATCACAAAACTTTTTGAAATCAGAGTTTTCGAATTCGCCGCCATGATCACTTCGGATTTGAGTCATCATAAAGCCTTTTTCGTCTTGTACCTTTTTAGCAAAAAATTTGAAAACAGAAATATTATCACTTTTGTTTGAAAGAAAGAAAACCCAAGTAAAACGAGAAAAATTATCAACAATCACAAAGGCGTAGAGTTTTCCACCAAGACTAGCTACTCTACTAGGATCAAACAAATCCATAAGAAGAAGTTGCAAGGGTCTTGTAGTACTTACAGAGTTGATGGATTTAAATGAAGATTTTGTCGTCTTATTTTTCTCACATTCGGCACATACCGTATCTTTTTTGAATGTGATATTTGGTAGTCCTCTTACTAGCTTCTTGGTTGAAAGTCTTGATATGGTATCCATGTTTGCGTGTCCAAGACGCATATGCCATAGTAACCTTTCATCCTTGTGAGCGTAGAGACATCTTCTTGCATTGTTAGTATCTTTTGAGAGAGAATATATATATGTTATCTTTCCTTATTCCTTCAAAAATGATGTCTCCAGATGATCTATCATATATAGAGCATTTATTTTTCCCAAAGTTAATATCATATCCATTGTCAGCAAGATGACTAATGCTGAGCAAGTTATGCTTTAACTCTGTTACTAAACAGACATCTTTAATGACATGAGAGGGAGGATTACCAATAGTACTGTTACCTATAATATAACCTTTTAGATTATTGTCGAATGATACATATCCTTCCCTTTTCATCGATAGTGTTGCGAAAAGATTTGCATTTCCAGTCATGTGTCGCGAGCACCAACTATCGAGAATCCATTTGCTTCTAGAAGATGAAGGAAGGTCCACCTACACCACGAGTAGATGTGACCTTTGGTACCCAAATTCTTGAGGGTCCTGAAATGTTAGTCTTCGGTACCCATGCATACATGTTTAAATCAACTAATTTTCTGATTATATATTGTGGTGAAGTGTGTCCATATTTGCCACAGTAGTGACATGTAGTATGCATATTTGTGTTAGGAGTAGGATAATAATGATGTCTATGTATGGGTGATTGTCGTGCTGCATGAGAATATGTGTACATAAAAGCATATTTGTGTACAACATGTGTATGTGTCTTTCTTATGTCGTGTACTCTTGTGTTGAGTAGTCTTGTGTCGTGTATGTGCTGTGACCGTAAGACTGAGTTTGAGGTTGAATAACTTGTTTGTCCAGCCTGATCTCTAATCTTTTAGAGGCAGTATATATTTCATCATATTTGGCAGTCAAAGCACTAATTATTACAACTGCATTATTGTACTTTTTTTTTTCTTCCGTAAGTTCTTTATTGAGTATGGCAAGATCATGTGTTTGTTTCTCAATACGTGATTCAGCATCGTGTAAGCTTAATTCAAGTTTGGATAACTCCTCAGTGTTCTCTGTGAGTGGAGTGTCTCTAATATTATCAAGTAAGCACGATAGTCTATGAATCTCAGCTTTATGAGTCTTAATCTCATCCTTTGCATGTTTGTATTTACTAAGTAATTTCTTATGATCTTCAAGTAAATCACTAAAAGCATCTCCAAGTTCATCAAAAGTAAAGTCATCAAGTGGATCATTTGTTACCTTGTCGGAAGTTGTCATTAGGCAGACGTTTGCAGTATCTTGGGAAGTGTCCTCGTCTTCTTCTGAGTCACTGGCTTCGCTTTCGTGCCAGATGCTTGTGTTGGCATACTTTCGAGAGGATGACTTTTTGTATGACTTTTCATATCGGTTCCCTTTCTTTGCTGCAGGGCAGTCTTTCTTGACATGCCCCGTCTTCTTACAACCGTAGCAGGTAGGCTCTTCATCGTCGTCTTTTTGTTGTTCCTTCTTCCTTCTGTTGAATCGTAGGAACTTCTTGAAGTTGCGAACCATGAGCGCTTGATCATCACCTTCGGAGTCATCATCGTCTGTTTCATCTGGAGCAGTCTTTCGGCGATGAACTCTTAGAGCAATTTCTTTTTCCTTTGGAGCAGATTCTTCAAAGTCCTTGAGGTTGAGCTCATGCGTCATTAGTTTGCCCATCAGAGTCTCCAGAGACATGGTGGTGAGATCGTTGCCTTCGATGATTGCCGTGGCTTTGGGGTTCCAGTTCTTCGTTAGTCCCCTTAGCACCTTGCGTATCTTCTCATGGTTGGAGTAGTCCTTACCGAGGGAATATAGAGGGTTGACGATGTCGAGTAATTTGGTAAACATCTGTTGATCGTCTCGTTGGGCTTCATCTTGAATGCCTCATACTCCTGTGTTAGCCGACTGATTTTTGATTCCTTGACTTGAGTGGTTCTTTCACGAGTCACCTCCAGAAGCTTCCATACTTCTTGTGAAGTGGTACACGTAGATACCATGTTGAATTCAGTCATGTCTATAGCACAGAAGAGATCATTAATAGCCTAGCATCTAGACTAGCCTGTTTCTTTTCTGGATCAATGTATTTGTCATGAAGTTTCTCTATGAGGTTTCCATCAACTACAATTCTAGCAGGCTTCTTATAACCATCTGTAACTATGCTCCATAAGTCAAAGTCTAGAGATTTCAGATAAAAACTCATTCGTGTCTTCCAGTAAGTGTAGTTGGTTCCATCAAATAGGGGTGGCCTATGAGTGGACTGTCCTTCACCGTGGTTGGTGTAAATGGGTTGTGTGGTTGTCATAGATCAGCTCTAGTGTGTTAATCCTTTATCAAGAGACCAGAGCTCTAATACCAATTAAAGTAGCACGTAGACAACTCTAGAGGGGGATGAATAGAGTTTGTGTCTATAATGACCAATTAAAATTAACTCAATGCTAAGTCCAGAAAAACAACTACTAAGAGAATATATAATCAAAGAGTAATAATGCGGAAAGTAAAAGTGTTTAGAAGAGCAAACGCAAACACAACGATATATCCTGGTATCCCTCGTGGAGAACTAGTCCAGGCCCGAGAACTCTTGCTAGGAGTTGAAATCCACTATTTGTGAAATAGGTTACACACATGCCTTTAGTCCGAAGAGCATGCCAGCTTCTTACAGACACGAGCCTTAAATCCGAAGCGTTCGAATACTTTCAACTTCGCAAATGCGAAACTTGGAATTTTCCAAGTGACCTAGGAAGTTTTGTGACTAGGGGATTTGGAAGAGTAAGGCTTAGAGCATATAAGGCTTAGAAGATTGAAAGCTTGAGAGTGAGAGATGATTTGAAATGAGAATAATCAAGCTCTATTTATACTAGGCAGGGGAGGCAGAGTTCGGCCAGAGTTCTGTCCCAAAATATTCAAAAATTCGAACGTTGGACAGCTCGCAGCAAGGTGGCCCTAAAAATTAGGTTGTTGATTTTAAGGAGGCCGAGTTCGGCCCGAGTTCGGTCTTTAGACCGAGTTCGGCCCGAGTTCAGTCTGCCTTAGACCAGAAGCCTTATATGGTTGAGGGTGGTTTAGTATAACCCAAACTGGGTCGCAGTCAACCTGATTTAGATAATTAACACCTGATATCTGATATGATCCAATACGACACATCAAGTTCAAGACAGAACATCACTTATGATCCAATACGACACATCAAGTTCAAGACAGACGTTGTCTACAAGCTGTTGCATTGCAAATATAATTTGTTCTCAGTCTGTAATTTTCGATTTATTAAGTCCAGAAAAACAACTACTAAGAGGATATATAATCAGAGAGTAATAATGCGGAAAGTAAAAGTGTTTAGAAGAACAAACACAAACACATCGATATATTCTGGTAACTCTCGTGGAGGACTAGTCCAGGCCCGAGAACTCTTGCTCGGAGTTGAAATCTACTATTTGTGAAATAGGTACACACGTGCCTTTAGTTCGAAGAGCACGCCAACTTCTTACAGACACGAGCCTTAAATCTGAAGTGCTCGAATACTTTCAACTTCGCAGATGCGAAACTTGGAATTTCCAAGTGACTTCTTTTCAATTCTTGCACAGAACTTCTAGCTGAATCGCACTGAGCACCTTGGGGCTAGGAAATTTTGTGGCTAGGGGATTTGGAAGAGTAAGGCTTAGAAGATTGAAAGCTTGAGAGTGAGAGAGATGATTTGAAATGAGAAGAATCAAGCTCTATTTATACTAGGCAGGGGAGGCAGAGTTCTGCCAGAGTTTTGTCCCAAAATATTCAAAAATTCGAACGTTGGATAGCTCGCAACAAGGTGGACCTAAAAATTAGGTTGCTGATTTTAAGGAGGCCGAGTTCGGTCTGCCTCAGACCAGAATCCTTATATGAGTGAGGGTGGTTTGGTTTGGTTCAGGAATTGGTTTGTTTGTACGGTGGAGCTTGGAGAAATATGTTTAGGGGTTGAGATGATAGTGCGACTCAACGTACATATTTTTCTAGACTCAATAAATCGAAAATTACAGACTGAGAACAAATTACATTTGCAATGCAACAGCTTGTAGACGACGTCTGTCTTGAACTTGATGTGTCGTATTGGATCATAGGTGATGTTCTGTCTTGAACTTGATGTGTCGTATTGGATCATATCAGATATCAGGTGTTAATTATCTAAATCAAGTTGACTGCGATCCAGTTTGGGTCAACAATCTCCCTCATTTTGATAATTGACAAAATGATATTTGTATGTCTCAATATCCATACCTGGACACATGTTGAAGGAGAGAAGATCTTTTGCAAGTATGAAGTGGCTCCCCCGCAAATGAATATTTTCGTCCAAGTACATAAGATTTATCCAAGCACAACAGGTCGATACAATTCATCTACAATATCACATCTCAATACAATATCACATAAAATATCACATAGTATGCTATTTTTCTTCCCCTTTGACATTTAGCAAAATAGTGCACAACTTCCCGGTAAAAGGATATAAAAATAGACAAAGTGAAAGATCAAACACACAACATAACCATAACCAAACTTAACAGTAAGACTAGCAGTTTGATAATCCAGCAGGTGAAACTTGCAGTCTGTTGAAATATACATAAACTACATAGTGCATGAAATGAAATTAAAGAGCAGAAACATAACTAGAGTGCATCAGCAGCATAATAAAATAGTAAACCACAACCATCATGGAGGAGGACGGGATGGACCGGCAGAACTCGATGGATCGCTGGCAGAGCGATGAGGGTCGACAAAAGCAGCATCAGGATCCAGATACCTCATGGCCCAAGGGTCATCAATCCGGTGGCCTTCGCGAGAAGGATCCCGACCCGTAGGAAAAGACATAGTGGGATGCCTTGCCATGTTGTATTGGATGTCATGAATAGTGTTGCTAATGGCGGCCATCGATGGGTGGTCCGATAATCCAGTTGAGCATAACGATCGTCTTCCAACTGGAAGCGGTCGCGCAACATGTCTCTGATAGAGTCCAGGGTGGCAGATGGTTCAGGTTGAGGGGCATCAGAACCAGAAGATGCTTACTCAGCAGGAGCAGGAGGTAAAGGTGCAGGAGCAGTCCTACGAGCCTTGGAAAGGTAAACGGGAGCTCCTATGAACTGACAGTCTTCTAAGAGAATGTTAAAGGCAGAAAAGATCATGGGTAGGTACATAGCATACACAAGTGCTCTAGGCTTCTTTCTAGCACGAATCATCCAGTCCATCATCGTGCGTAGAAAGTTGAATGAGATGGTGAAATGCCGATAAAACAATGCAGAAATGTCTAGGTAGGTTACTTCATCAGAAGATCCGACTTTTGGCAGGATAGAAGAAAATATAATACGATGAAGTTCATATAAGTGTTGGTTAAGATACTTAACACGAAGTTTTCGAGGACGAAGGTTGGGTGCACACATCATGTCTTTAAAACCTTCTAAGATGATACCGTCAACAAACTTGAAGTCATGAGCATCGACAAGGCGTTCCCATGTATTAGGTTCAGGTAGTCTAAAGACCGAACTCGGCCTCCTTAAAATCAACAACCTAATTTTTAGGGCTACCTTGCTGCGAGCTGTCCAACGTTCGAATTTTTGAATATTTTGGGACAGAACTCTGGCCGAACTCTGTCTGGTCGGTCCTAGAACCTTCAACCATTGTAGGTCGTCCGATCTTCTTGATCACCACCCATTTTTTTCTTATTACAACCGACCCTACTTTATATAAACCCGAATTTTGAACCACTCTCTTCATCTTCCACCTCTCTCCATCCTCCTTTCTCAAAACCCTAACCCTAGATCTCTCTACTTTAGTGATCTCTCCCCTCCAAATAAATAGTTTATTTCTTGAGCCAGGAGGAAACAAGGATAATAACAGTAAGAGTCTAGCTTTGATACCAATTGAAGTAGCGTTTAGGCAACTCTAGAGGAGGGTGAATAGGGTTTGTGTCTATAATGACCAATTAAAATTAACTCTATGCTAAGTCCAGAAAAACAACTACTAAGAGAATATATAATCAAAGAGTAATAATGCGGAAAGTAAAAAGTGTTTAGAAGAACAAACACAAACACAGCGATATATCCTGGTATCTCTCGTGGAGGACTAGTCCAGGCCCGAGAACTCTTGCTCGGAGTTGAAATCAACTATTTGTGAAATAGGGTACATACATGCATTTAGTCCGAGGAGCACGCCAACTTCTTACAGACACGGGCCTTAAATCTGAAACGCTCGAATACTTTCAACTTCGCAGATGCGAAACTTGAAATTTTTCAAGTGACTTCTTTTCAACTCTTGCACAGAACTTCTAGCTGAATCGCACTGAGCACCTTGGGGATAGGAAGTTTTGTGGCTAGGAGATTTGGAAGAGTAAGGCTTAGAGCATATAAGGCTTAGAAAATTGAAAGCTTGAGAGAGAGATGATTTGAAATGAGAAGAATCAAGCTCTATTTATACTAGGCAGGGGAGGCAGTGTTCGGCCAGAGTTCTGTTCCAAAATATTCAAAAATTCGAACGTTGGACAGTTAGCAGCAAGGTGGCCCTAAAAATTAGGTTGTTGATTTTAAGGAGGCCTAGTTCGGTCTGCCTCAGACTAGAAGCCTTATATGGGTGAGGGTGGTTTGGTTTGGTTCAGGAATTTGTTTGTTCTGGAAATTACTGAGAAACCCAATTTCGGGGTGGACTTTTATGAAATGCCCACCCGCTGGATGAGTTTTATGAAATACCCAGAATTAAGTATTTTTACGTTAAATATTCCAAGATTTCCTTTTAGATGCCATCCGCTGAAAACTGCTATTTTTATAATACCGAAACTACCCCTCCGCGCGAATTGGTCATCTATATGTATTTGAATTCAAAAAACTCAGATCTGGATTGCGATTTTCGTCTTCTTCTTCTTCACGAGAAATCTGAATTTCATTGCTCTTATCTTCAGCAGAGATCGCAAAGATCGTTCGTAGTTCGGTGTGCTTTTCTTCAGTTGAACTCTGATCATCGCTCATCATCATCATCATCTTCATCGTGGAGACATTTGAAGTTTTCCGACGATTAGGTCAATTGTGGAGAGAAGATCTTTCTTCTTCTTTTCCATAAGAATTATCATCGTTTTGAAAGAAGAACGAAACTCTTTATTCCTGACAAAATTTTTCTAAAAAAAAAAATTCTCCGTGTTAAAACCACGGAGAATGACCATTCTCCACCACTGAGAATGATGACCATTCTCCGTGCTAAAATGATGGAGAATGACTATTCTCCGTTTTAAAAACCTCGGAGAATGGCATTCTCCATGTTAAAAACCACGGAGAATGACAATTTTCTATGGGTTTTAACACGGAGAATGCCATTCTCCGTGGTAATGTGACGGAGAATGGCCATTCTCCGTCATTTTAGTACGGAGAATAGCTATTCTCCATGGTTTTAACACGGAGAATGGTCATTCTCCGGCTTTTTCAATACGGAGAATGACCGTTCTCCTCCATGTTAACACGAGATTGGTCATTCTCCGTGTTAATATCACGGAGAATGACCATTCTCCCTGTCGAAAAAGACGGAGAATGACCATTCTCCGTTGTAAAAAATGACGGTGAATGTCCATTCTCCGTGTAAAGATCACGGAGAATGATTATTATCCTTGTTAATATCACGGAGAATGGGTCATTCTCCGTGGTAAAGTGACGGAGAATGGCCATCCTCCGTCATTTTAGTACGGAGAATAGCTATTCTCCGTGGTTTTAACACGGAGAATGGTCATTCTCCGTCTTTTTCAATACGGAGAATGACCATTCTCCTCCGTGTTAACACGAGATTGGTCATTCTCCGTGTTAATATCACGGAGAATGATCATTTTTCGTGTCGAAAAAGACGGAGAATGACCATTCTCCGTTGTAAAAAATGGCGGAGAATGTCCATTCTCCGTGTAAAGATCATTCTCCGTTGTAAAAAATGGCGGAGAATGTCCATTCTCCGTGTAAAGATCACGGAGAATGATTATTATCCGTGTTAATATCACAGAGAATGACCATTCTCCGTGATTTTACCACGGAGAATGGCAATTCTCCGTGGTTTTGACACGGATAATGATCATTCTCCGTCATTTAGTACGGAGAATGACTATTCTCCTGCGTTTTAACACTAGAAATGGCCATTCTCCGTAATTTTACCACGGAGAATGGCGAGTTGAAAGTTTGGAAAGCCATAACTTTTGACTGGGAGATCGAAACGAGGCCCGGTTTGTCGCAAAACGAGCGTATTTTCGAGGAGCCTGAAAGTAACAGATTCTCTGTTAGACGGACTGTCGAAATTTCAGAATCGCAAAAAAATGATGTTTTGACCTCCGTTTTGACATGGAAAGATTTTGGAGAAGAAAACCTAGATTCGAAAGTGAGCAGCGTATCGAAGAAGAGGAAGAATAGAAAGTGAGCAGCATAACGAAGAAGATGAAGAATCGAAATCTTTTTTTTTTTTTGAAGAGTATGTTTCGCGGGTGCTTTGAATAAATTAGAAGGGTAAAAGGGTCATTTGGAACCCGCTTTGGATAAGTTTATCTAATTCTGGGCACGCGATGAAAGTTTTTTTAGCGGTGGATTTTTCATGAAACTTTTTTAGTTTTTGGGCATTTCATAAATTTTCCCTTGTTTGTTTGTATGGTGGAGCTTGGAGAAATATGTTTAAGGGTTGAGATGACACAGTGCGACTCAACGTACATATTTTTCTAGACTAAATAAATCAAAAATTACAGACTGAGAACAAATTACATTTGCAATGCAACAGCTTGTAGACGACGTCTGTCTTGAACTTGATGTGTCGTATTGGATCATAGGTGATGTTCTGTCTTGAACTTGATGTGTCGTATTGGATCATATCAGATATCAGGTGTTAATTATCTAAATCAGGTTGACTGCAATCCAGTTTGGGTCAACAGCTGTCACCATAACGACAATGCCGTTACATAACATGTTTGCGACGGTTTTTGAGACAGCTAGTAATGTTATTAATGCCATTGCATGTGCAACCGACACGGATCTTGCGCCTACTGTAAAAAAATACAATGGCCTGCCCAGAAAACCTATTTGCAACCACACTTCCTTTCGTCCCTCGCAATACATTGTCCAACAGAAGGACAGTCACAAATAGTTTCCTTGTAACTGAAGTATGATGGCTTTTGCCGTCGCAAATGGTTATTTCTGTCGTTGCAAATAGGCCCCTAGTAACCTAATTTCTCTGTTCCGGACACCTGTATACTACACAACAAACCATACTAAATAAAACATGGTAGTTGCATACTGACCAAACAAAGTTAGATACACATCAGAGTTGCGTTATTTAACAAACAAACATACTCGGATACACATAACAGTTGCAATGTTTAACAAATAAAACATAGTCAGATACAAAACAATAATAAGAAGTGCAACCAAGCTCAGATATGAGCATCATCTCCACACTCACCTTTGTCCACTCGACTGAAGGACATGTCATCGATGAGAATATGGACGGAGGAAGCATCTGAGCATGCCAAGAGAGGGACCGAAAGAACTGTTGAATCAAATCGTTTTTAGCGGCAATAGTCGTCTTTAGCTTTGTGATATCCTACTTCACTCCTCAAACTGTGGCATCCCCGCCTCACCTCCTCGAGAATTGTGGCGTAGTGCTTAGATGGCACACTTTGAGCGTGTGATGGTGCATTGGGTCTCAACGTGGAGGATGCATGAACTTCTTGCATCGGTTTCTCCACAGCAGTAAGTCTTTAATCACATTGAGACGGCATATCAAAGGGGTATCAGTACACTCTAAAAGCTCTATAATCCCGCTCTGGTGGTCCTTTTTCACTTTTCACTCTTTGTATCCGAGGTCCTGAAGTTATTTGATCAGCAGAATGCCATAAACATTACCCTTGCTGATCATACATACATAATGAAACTGTGAAATATTTCTGGTTGAGTTTTGCTATTTAATTAGTGCAATAATGCTTAATTTCTATTACAGGCTTTTACTACCTCGTAGGTCTCTTCTTACATAGATGTCTTACATGGGTTTAATTTCAGCTTCCACGGATTCTACATTCTGATCCGATAGCAAAATATCATGGACTCCAGCGAGGACAGGTTGTGAAGATCATCCGAGAAAGTGAGACTGCAGGGAGATATGTTACCTATCGATATTGCATATGAATCTCTCTCCAGAATTTCTGACGTGCAAATATTTATGACTTGGTGGAAGTAAACTAAGAATCTATGGCTACATTTTGCCCTAGAAATCTTTCTTCCCAAAGGCTTGTGTTTAGTCCTACAAGTTTGGTTTTCGACATATCTTGGTGTGCTGTGAGATTTTTTGCTTGTTAGTTGGGACTTAATTGTGGGAACTTACCATAATGTAATAAGAATATCCTAAGCATTTAGTAGATTGAGTTATCCTGATTAATTCTTCCAGCATATTTTAGATGAAATATTTCTTGCCAAAGTCTTGTGTTTAGTCCTAAAAGTTTGGTTTTCGACATGTCTTGCTGTAAGATTTTTTTGCTTTGTTAGCTGGGACTTGTGTGGCCATAATGTAATAAGAATATCCTAAGCATTTAGTAGATTGAGTTATCCTGATTAATTCTTCCAGCATATTTTAGATGTGCACTGTAAGGGGGATGTTGTTAATAATGCTGTTAATTTGAACATACAAGGCTATTTTCTGGGTTGGTCCCAAAGTAATTTTAAGTATAACAGCTCTTGTGATTATTTTGGAAAGTGTTAAAACTGTTAAATGTCTTGTGGGTGTACTAAAATAACTACAGAGGATGAGAGTGTGCTGACTAATTTCGTCTTAGTGTGTGCTTTGATGATTCGTGATCAATTTGGATGATAGTATTAGAGCATCTACAACCCTATTGTGAGTTTAGAAAAAATAGTTGTCACATAGGAATGACAAGGTTTCATTTCAAAAATTCTTCTCCAATGCAAATGTAGAATCAATCATGAAGTTGACATGGCAAGAACAATGTGAAGTTGGTTGTTTAGACTCCAACCCTATTGTGACTTTGGAAAAAAGTTAATGCCACATAGGAATCACAAAATTTTATTCAAAAGTTCTTCTCCAATGCAATTGTCAAGTCAATTGTGAAGCTTATGTGGCAAAAATTAAATAAGACATTGTGAAGTTGATTGTCTTGATCTAGACAATGCACTTGACAATGTCTTCTCTTCCATGCCATCAATTATGAATAAAAAATATTAAAAAAAAGAAAGAAGATGAGTAGTTGTCTTAAAAGTTGTCTTGGAAGTTGGAAAAAATATTTTTTATTGTCTTCTCAATACTTTTGCATTGGAGAGAGTTTTTCTATCTCATTGTCTTTTGAGATATAATTTTGCCGCATAAACAAGACATTGTCTTGTGGCTCATGCCACATAGGAGCCGCCTAAGACTCACAACACTTAACAAGACAATAGGGTTGGAGATGCTCTAGACAATGTACTTCACAATGACTTTCTCTCCACATCACCAATTATGAATAAAAATATTTATTAAAAAAAAGAAGAAGTGGAGGAGTTGTCTTGGAAGTTGGAAAAAAATACTTTTTGTTGTCTTCTCAATACTTTTGCATTGGAGAACACTTTTTTTTTTAATCTCATTGTCTTGTGTAAATATCATCTTGCCACATAGAAAAAACATTGTCTTGTGCCTCATGCTACATAGGAATCACAACACAAAACAGGACAATAGGGTTGAAAATGCTCTTAACACTTTGAGGTCTGAAGGTTTGTAGCGTAGCCAGCCCTGTCCAAGGAAGAAAGGATAGCAATGGTTTGACCCTTCTTAGCAATTCGGCAAACAGGAAAAATTTGGGACGACAAAAGTACGAGTATAATTGGCTCAGTACAAATAAAATATGTTAAAAAATTCGGCCAAATATTCGAAAAATATAAATATTGAGGTTAGAAACTTTTACATTTTTAAATATGTTGTCAAATTTAGTTAATTAAGCAAGTTTCCACCATATTTTTTTTGCCAATTTTTTTAATAATTTATATGAAACAAGTTTTAAAATATCGCATGCTTAAAGTTTACATCCTAATTCGAATCATTCAAAAGTACACAAATATTATACGTTTGTAAAAGATACGGAAAAATTCGATGATGGGAATACGCACCTAAGGCTATCTCCAATAAGGATTTCTAAAATTGAGTTTCAATCCTACTTTCTAAAATTGAGTTTCAATTAAGAAATTTTTATCAGAGCAATGAGAATTTCTATAAGTTTCTACATCGTTCAGTGCCAACTAGGATGACTTCCCGAGTAGGAATGTAGGATGAGCCCACGGTTGAAAAGAAAGGCAGCTCATTGAAATAATTCTGTAAACAATTATCAGAACCAGGTAGGATGATCCATGGTTGAAAAGAGAGGCAGTTCGTAACTGAAGAAATAATTCTGTCAAAAAATAAATATAAAACAACGTCAAAAAGATTAAAAATAAAAACGTTATCAGAGCCAGGTTTCGATCCTGGGACCTGTGGGTTATGGGCCCACCACGCTTCCGCTGCGCCACTCTGATTTGTTGATAGAGAGGAGAGCTGATTCTCTTAAGTTTCTTTAGTTTGAGCTGAGTCTTAATAGTCTCTTCAGTTTGACTTGATTTAATTAGTTTAGGCATTGGTTTCTGTCATCACTTTTACCATAACTCCAATATGTATATGGAGAGCAAACATGTGCTTGGGCATATCGCCCGGATATTATGTTGCCATAATAAGAATTAGGCTACGTTTGGTACAATATTTTTTTTTTAAAATGTAAAAGGAAAAAAAAAATTATCTAATTTCTCCAAAATTGTAGCTTATTCTTATTATAAGCACAATACAATTGTTGTTTGGTTATATTCTGGTTCGGACCGTGTTGGTAGGTTCGAGTCAGCCATTTCGGGTTGGTCGGGTTTGGATACAATCAGGTCGGGTCTGCAGTTTCCCGTCGGTTCTAGGTTGGATCAAGTTGTAAACTATTGTTAAAATAAATTATTTGTTTAATTTTTAAATAACAGATCCAACGTATGTTTGTTTTTTGTTTAGTAGCGTTAGGGAAAATGTATAGTTTGTGAACCAAACTCAACGGTTCTGAAGACGGTTTCTGAGATTTTGAGAGTTAAACTTACAAGTGACCTTTTTTTTTTCTTTCAAGATTTGTGCAGCTAAAGCACATAGCGATACGCAACAATAAAACACTGTGGAAATTAGGATGCATTACAATTTTAAGCAAAAGAAACTAAGCCGCAGCTTAAATGTCAATGCCATAAACCAGCTCCTGCCCCCCGATACTCTTCAACAGGAATAGTCTGGACTGGCGAACCGAAGTCACTTTTGTAATCATATTTCCTACAGCTAACACGTGTCCATTCCAACGAAAACGTGCAGTGCAAATAAGGCATGTTAATTCTTTCGATGGGGGTGGCCTGATTCATTCAGTAGATCCAGTCGAGATAGTTTTCCTTTACCAGCACATAGGTGGTCTAAGTTCCTGTGACCGAATTTTTCTTTTTGGCCCATGTGAACATCTTTTTCGAATGTATCAAAGAGGGCCCTCTGAACATATTTAGAGATTATATGCAACGAGAGGAGATATAGCTGCAGTTCTTCAAAGCAACGAAGTGTTGTCTGTTCGTGTATTCCGAAAATCAGAGTTCTGTCCGTACAAGGGTGACAATGAGCGTTTTAGAAATTAGTCTCTTCGAACTTGTTGGTTCCTGAAAGCAGATCGACTGAAAGGATCAAATATTGTTTTGAGCAATAATAATCTTTATCAACCCAGCAAGTTGTCTTCTTCTCAATTGTTCTTCCTCTGGATTATGTTTTTTTGTTGTAGCAACATGATAGATCCCAGCTTATGTCACTCTAATTCTGCAGTAGGAATGCAGTAGGAATAGCTAAGTAGGAGCAGAGCAGGTAATTTCCCTTCTGTCATTTACTTTGCATTGCATTCAGTTAACAGTTATCCACATCAGCCATGTTCTTCCCAGATTGCCAGGTCAGCCATTCTGTTACAATCAGCCAGCTCATTATTCCTACAAAAGTTAACAGCTCATTAATCATTTAGATAAATGTATTAGGTCATGGAATAATGTAGGAGTACTATAAATAGAAAGGGAAGGAGCAGCAGTCCAGGACCCAGAGAATGAATTGATAAACTTACTACTATTAGCTTTTTGTCATCTTCTTCTTGTAGTAACTGCATTTATATCCAATAAAGCTTTGATTCTCCTTGGTTAATGTCTTTTCCATTTCTTTTGTTCATCTGATAATGCATCATTCACCTCGTCCTCATTCAATCACTGGATCTGGAGAAGGGGGTCGTATCAATTTGGTATCAGAGCGGCTCGGTCCAGATTGGGAAGCCTACGGCGAGCGGAGTCCTATCAGCCATGGATTACGGCAAGGATCGACGGATGAGCACCGACGATTGGACGAGGAGGAGCGATTTTTATCTCTGGAAGGTAATGTTCTCAACCTTGTCAATAAATTTGATCGATTGCTCGAAGAAGAATTTGGGAAGAGATCAAAGGGAGGAGTCGATTTTCCTTATTATATTCCGGCCATGGAGCCACCGGCACCGCCAACGCTGCCAGCTCCGGACTATGGTTATTCTCCACAATTCTCCGCTCCATACGACTGCTATCCGCAGTACCAGCAGTACCCGACGCCACCTCAGCCCTTTGCGACCTCGTCGTCGTCATGGATTCCGCAACCGTACTCTCCTCCGCTACCTTCGTACAACTGCAATCCACTGCCGTACGTCGAACTGTTGTCGTTGCCACCAACATGGAACCATCAACAACAGTGGCAGAACCCGTCGGCTCTACCTCTGCAGCAGTGGTCGACGATGTCTCTACAGTACCCGCAACATTACACGGCCCCACCAACATACCTACAGCAGCAGGGCCAATCTGTGCCATATGTGTTTGACAAAATGCCCGTGAGGAAGGAAGCACACAGGGATCTTCTCTACGAGGCCTCAGTATTTGAGGAAAGGCAAGGTATTCAAATGCAGCCTCCTTTGTCTGGGTCAATGTTTAATGATCAGGGGTTGTTCGATAATAGGCCACGGTGTGAAAAACCACTACAATTCTCTGAAATTCCTTGTGTCAGTAATGGATCACTGGTGGTTTGCAAGGGAGATGAAGATCCAACTTCTAAAGATCCACAGAACAATGTGCATGAGTGGATGTCTGGCTTGACTCTGAATGGTACAGTCCAAGAGAATAAGCCCGACAATAACATCGAGAAGGATTTCGACCGCATGCTCAGGCCCGAGGAGAAGTCCTGTCGGAGCGAAGCTTCAGAGATATGGCGATCATCATCAAAGACGAAGGCACTTTTTGATCCAGTCATGTCAATCATGGGTCATAGAGGAGATGATAGTACTCCTGAAGCCTCATATAAGGAAGAGTCTCCAAAACATACTTCCTCATCCGAGATGTGTAATATGATGTTTACTGATGGTGCCTCTGTATCTGGGCCAATAGTAAATGTTTTTGTGGATAAGGAAAGTGATGATACTGTAAACAAGGAGAACGATAATGGTATTGAAGCAGAGGAGAAGAATGGTGGTGAACCTCGTATAGTCAATCCTAGTGTACCTGAAGAGCTCGATAAAGTGACAGTTGTTGACTTAGATAGTGTATCCAGTGGTTCACATTCAAGTGCTAAAGAGGAACTTCCGAGACGTGCCACCGGCAGTAGTAGATTTAAATTGAGTTTGAAGACTGCTCAAGATGAGGTGCAAAGTAGCAGTTCTCATAACAAGGGAAATGGTTATTGCATGAAAGAACCTAATCTCTTGAATATTGCACTGTGTGCTGCTAGTGAATCGGGAAGGCATGTAGAAAGTGATGAGT
Organism: Iris pallida; assembly: GCA_029216955.1. Lineage (NCBI taxonomy): Eukaryota > Viridiplantae > Streptophyta > Magnoliopsida > Asparagales > Iridaceae > Iris > Iris pallida. Next base: position 3,650,106 of record JANAVB010037618.1, read on the forward strand.
TATCATCCAAACAACAGGTTGATAAAAGAAAAAGGAATATACATGCACGAGATTCCGATGTCCATGATGATGAGAACCGAACATTCTTCAATGCATACAAGTATCCAGATTTGAATTCCTGCCAGCATACTGTTCTGCTGATACTTTATGTTAGTCCAAAACTTGAAGCTACAAATGGTGGGACAAGTATCATAAGATCTGATGTTGAACAAGTATCATACACTTATGGTAGTGTCAACCCAAGCTCAGAGTATGTGCAACTAGCGTTGTCTTTGCAGAAGTATGTTTTTGATAGTGAAGCTGGGAAGAATGCACTTGAGATGAAAAATCTAGTTGCATGCACTAGTTTTCTGCTTGAGCAAATACTAGTGAAAACATGGGTTGATGATAAGGATGTAGAAGCTTTAAGATGCCAGAAGTTACTTGTGGGGAAAGAGGAAGCTGCTCAGAAAAGACATGCTGCAGCTGCAGGAAGCATGGATCAGAAATTCATAATATGGGATCCAGGTATACCTGTTCTTCTGGTTCTTCAAGCATCAAATGGTAGCGAGTATCAGGTTCAAAGTGATTTCAAGAAGGCATACGAAAAGGGAATGCCAGCAAAATTTTGGGAGCCTACACATGAAGACTCTCTGAACTTGATTGCCAAACTTCCCGTAGTGGCATCTTATTTTTACCACAGGGTCTATACTTCTCTGGATTATGGTGCAAACTTCTTCTACATGCTTGGATTCAGTGAACCTGAGATGCTGGAATCAATGAGACTCTATGTTACTATCCAAAGTGACCATGAAGGGGTAATGCTAGTGCACATACAACTCATCTGGTAGCTAGTGCCCTTTCAGATCCAAACCTTGCATTTGCGACTGCACTGAATGGCTTGACCGGTCCTCTCCATGAGTTAGCTAATCAAGAAATGCTGCTATGGATTAAATCTGTGGCAGCAGGGTGTGGAGAAAATATTTCCACAGAACAGTTGAAGGATCCATTCTTAAATGATGGTGCCAGTTTTCTAAAGAGGGTGTGGGATCCAGGGATCTAAATTAGTCCTACATTGACCTTGGGACAAGGTCAAAATAAGGGTAGGGTATTGATAGATCCCAGCTTATATCACTCTAATTCTGCAGTAGGAATAGCTAAGTAGGAGCAGAGCAGGTAATTTCCCTTCTGTCATTTACTTTGCATTGCATTCAGTTAACAGTTATCCACATCAGCCATGTTCTTCCCAGATTGCCAGGTCAGCCATTCTGTTACAATCAGCCAGCTCATTATTCCTGCAAAAGTTAACAGCTCATTAATCATTTAGATAAATGTATTAGGTCATGGAATAATGTAGGAGTACTATAAATAGAAAGGGAAGGAGCAGCAGTCCAGGACCCAGAGAATGAATTGATAAACTTACTACTATTAGCTTTTTGTCATCTTCTTCTTGTAGTAACTGCATTTATATCCAATAAAGCTTTGATTCTCCTTGGTTAATGTCTTTTCCATTTCTTTTGTTCATCTGATAATGCATCATTCACCTTGTCCTCATTCAATCACTGGATCTGGAGAAGGGGGTCGTATCACAACAGTGTTACAAAATTTTAAAGGCTTACATTTCAACATCTTGTAATCTATTCTATTTCCGATGATAGTTGCGTATATTCTTTGTTTTGTACCATCTTTCTAATCCGGCAATAACAAATTTAGTCTCTTCGAACTTGTTGGTTCCTGGAAGCTGATCGACTGAAAGGATCGAATCTTGTTTTGAGCAATAGTGATCTTTATAAACCCAGCGAACTGTCTTCTTCTCAATTGTTCTTCCTCTGGGTTATGTTTTTTGTTGTCGCAACAGTGTTACAAAATTTTAAGCCTTACATTTCAGCATCTTGTAATCTATTATATTTCCAGTGATAGTTGTTTTAATCGTCCAAACCAAGCCATACAAAATCTAACCATCCAGATCTATTCCTGATATCAAATGAATTTACTGCACCATCATCATTTCTAATATTCACCCAAGTATCTCAAAGTTTAAATCACTACTCCTTGCAAATGAAACAGATATTGAAGCTATAGAAACCAATTTATCAATGTGCTCAACTTAATGATCCAACAACAAAAAAAGAGTAAGGTTACATAGAAAATTTTAGCTGATAATGAAAGAAACATATGATGTAACTTTTTAATTACACATTGAAGGCAGCTTGAAGGAGAAAAAGGAAGATGGTAGGCGGCCCGTCCTCCTGATGTAGTCTGCTCTCTCGGAAGTCCTCGCACCTCGCTCGTTCAGCTTCACTTCCGCGCTCGAACGCTTCTCTTCTGCCACTCTTCTTGTGGACGCCATCTTGCTTGCTAACTTCTCTGTAGCGCGATTTTTCAGCCTCTCCGCCTTCACCTAGGAGCATCACTCATCGTGATCAGACACCAGACGATCACATGGTAATATTACAAGTAAAAAGCAGTAAGAGAAATTATTCAGTGGTACGGACTCACCACGTGGCACTCGTGAATGGTTATAATAACACATGGTAATATTAAACTATTTTTGGTAATCCTATCTTAAGTTATCAATTGTGCATGAAAGACGACCTTTGTTAAAAAACGATAAGAAAGTAGTTTCCAGTGAAAATGGCAATTCTGTTAGTTTGGAAAATAACTAGTCAGTTTGCCTAGAAGCTGGAAGTATGTGAGGTTACAGTGAGATGTTAACAAATGATAGGTAAACTAAGAGGGCATATCTTGGCTTCACCACAGGTCTTGGTGCCTGCTTAGTATAGGATGAGTGGTTAAAGTCGTACAACTTGACCCTCACCAACTATGTTGCACGGACACGAATTTGACACGACACATCTTAGACGAGACCTAGTCTGTTATGTCCTAGGATATTTTGGAGCGTTCGTGCATGTCCGACACATGTGTCCGACACGAACACAACATGAACTTTGGAGTGTTTACGAATCGTTTAACCTTGTGGACCTATTTCGAGCATATGGCATGCCTCAAACAAGTAACCATCCAACTAAAGTATACAAAACTATCAACATATCCACTGGTATCATGGCTAGACAAATCATATTGCTATCAATTTCTCAAGATTGATCACCACTCACTTTAGTTTCGTGTGACGTGTGGAAATCAAACATAGAGGATTGACGTCAGGTCGACAATCGATCATAAAACTTTATCAATGCTTCACGGAGTTGTACCCATTATGATGGGAGAAAACTAGGACAACAACGAAATGAAGAACTAGGACAATTCGACATGTGTTCTCCTAAATCAAAAACATTAGCAAGTAGGATACCTCCATCTTCTTCATCGCCATTTCAGCTTTCATCCTTTCGTGATTCTCCCAGGCTTGTATCTTCACTTCCTTTCTCTTATATCTGAATTTTTTAAAAAAGAAAATTAACAAAGAAACATTTCATCAAACAGGAGAGTTGCATCATCGATTTTCAAGTAGTAGCTCTACCTGGCCATGTACTTGGTCCGCTCGGCCTCGTCCCACGCCGACGCTCGCGTCTCCAGCAGAGAACTAGACCTCCTCCCATGAGCACCACTAGTCTCGACTGTGGTGCTCCTCTCCTCCGACTCCGCTTCCGCTCTTCGGCCCTTCCTCTCGGCGGGGCTCGTCGATCTAGAGCCGACGGGGCTCCGCACCGCCGGGCTCCTGGCCCGGAGCGGGGTGCCGCTCCTCGACGGCTCCTTGCTCGCGGTGGGGGTCATCTCCGTGCCCATGTCCCTCAAACACACCGACCGGGCCGCCATGGGCGGCTCCTCGGCCGGCTTGCCGGTCCTCCACATCGGCTTGTCTCCGCCTCCTCCTCCTCCGCCGCGGTCGATCTTCTTGGTCTCTCCTTCGTCGTCAGCGGAGAAGGGACTAATGGCTAGACCACCCGCCAGGTGCTCGTTAATAATACTGCTACAAGAATCCCTCCCCCCGTGCGGCGCGTGTCCGCCGGCGAGGAGGCTCCTGTCGTCGGCGTTGGAGTCCCTGGGCTTGGCGTCGTTGCAGTGGCCCCCGCCGCCGCCGCCGCCGCCGATCGAGAGGCCGACGAGCCACTTCTGCGCGTCGTCCCACTTGGAAGGGGTCGGCTTCCGCCGGGAGCCCAGCGGCCTGCGTCCGCTGGATGGCTTCTTGTTGTAGCAAGTGTTGGGGCTTGGGCTGCTGTAGCATTTCTTCTCGTCAACGCAACTGCCCATTTTCTTCTCCTCCTTCTCCTTCTCCTTCTCCTCTCAGATCAGAGCTTAGTATTTAATTCCCATTCCCTACACATATGGCAAATTCATAACAGCAAAAGATGGAGAGAGAGAAAGTGATATCTATATATATTGAACACAAAAATTACCTAAAGATTATTTTAGATCATCAATGTAAGTTATATACAAGAACGAACCAGAAATTCAAGTTAGGAAGGACTACAGTTCATTATGATAGACTAAGTATGGATTTACTTATATAGAAAAAAAAAACTCAAAAAAACATATATATGGAAAAAAGAAAAAGAGCAAAAAAATTATTTTGGGGGTATATATACAAGAAAAAAATAACTGTTGAATCAAGGGAGGACCGTGCGCGTCAGGACGAGCAAAAGATGACGTTTCCTTATTGACTTTAATACTAACTTTAATACTAGTATTAGCATAGGATTCTACTAAAGTCAATGGGAGATATTAGAATGTGATTCTATTAAAGCCAATAGAAGACCGTCACTTCAACATTTGATATGTACTCTCCTCTTGATTCGGCAGACGTCATATATATATATATATATATACATATATATATATATATATATATATATATATATATATATATGGAAGCGGATCAAATGTCCCGTCCGCGGAGCCCCGTCGAAGTCCCGCCCCCCCTGCACCATCGGATCGCGCGGGGCCCGCATGGGGCCTGCGTGAGCCCGCGCGATCCAACGGTTAAGGGGGGTGGGGGCTTCGGCGGGACTCCGCGGACGGGACTCCCGATCCGCCTCCTATATATATATATATATATATATATATATATATATATATATATATATATATATATATATATATATATATATATATGGTGTGATGTGTGATAGTTTATTTCTTGATATGTTGAGGTTGGTTGGGACTGACTTTGGAGTGAGAGAAAGTGGTGTGTGTACTTTGCTAAGTATGCAAATGCAAGTCAAATGGTGGCTAGCTAGCTAGCTATAGCTGCACAAATCTCAAAAGGCCTGTGGAGAAGAGGAGAGCTTGTTGCGCAATGACACAGGCCACTGAGGCCAGCAGGCAAGCTGTTGCATGCTGCAGCAAGTCAAAATCTCTCTCTGCTTCTGTGGGGCTTTAGCTAGAAAGTGAAGTTCTTTTTCTATTTTTCTAAACACCTTCAATCCCTTGATCAGCTGCAGCACATGGGGAGATATGGGGGTGGTTGTGCACTAGAGGAGAGGAGAGGAGAATAATGTCACAAGCCCATCACACCATTGGTCCTTTCCTTTCAGATGCCCATCACACCATTGGTCCTTTCCTTTCAGATCTCTCTCTCTCTCTCTCTCTCTCTCTCTGGGAATCCATTAATATTACTGCTACAAGCCATTAAAATTTAAGGAAATTGAGATAAAAACATGTACTTTTTGCGGAATTGTAAAAAATAGAACTAAAACGTCTTTAGTAAAATTTAGCTTAACAAAATCATTAATAAAAAAGTTTCCTTTAATTGGATAAAAAACAGAAATTTTCATCCTACGGAATTAATTTAATAGTATTTGTGGGAGAGGGAAGAAGTTTCGCAAAATTCCAGAAAACGAGACATCGTGCCAACCTAAATGGCGGTGGTGGCGACGTGGCGGTTGGAGAGGGAGGATGGAGGGGGACCGCCAAGTAGAATGGCGGTGGGGGGGGGGGGGGGGGGGGGGGGCACCCTACTTGGCACGATGGAGGTTCTCGGGAAGGGAGAGTAGGAGAGAGAGAGGGGTGTGGCCTTCTCGAAAAGGGAGAGCAGGAGAGAGAGGAGAGAGTAGGAGAGAGAGAGAAGAGAGAGAGAAGGGAGGTCGCCAAGTAGGGTGGCGGTGGGGGGGGGGGCCGCCACCCCACTTGGCGCGCTGGGGGGTTGGGGCCTCTCCCAGAGGGTAGAGGGGTGGGGGGGGGTAACAGAGTGAGAGGGAGGAGAGGAGAGGGGGGGGGGGGGGGGGGGGGGGGGGGGCTTTTCGGAGGAGAGAAGGGAGAGTAGGAGAGAGAGAGAGAAGGGAGAGTAGGAGAGAGGCTAGAGAGAGAGAGAGAGGAGAGAGGCTATAGAGAGAGGGAGAATTTGTCAGAGAGCCTAGAGGGAGAATTTGTCACAGAGGAGAGAGGGAGATTTGTCAGAGCAACGTTAACTGTCCTCGCAAATTAGATGGCGGTATTAGTTACGTTACCCATTTATCCCTATAAAAACATATACATCTTCAACAATTGCATTCACTCACTCTCCATTCACTCATTCACTCACTCTCCAGTAGTCTAACAAATTCTCCCACTCCAGCAACATCAACTCATTCACTCATACTCTCCACTAGTCTAACAAATTCCCCCACTCCAGCACCATCAACTTCTCTCCAGCACTTGAATAATATCATCTCTCCAGGAGTCTAACAAATTCTCCCACTCCAGCACCATCAACTTCTCTCCAGTAACAAATTCTCCCACTCCAGCAAGATTTTTTCTCCTCCGGCAGCAATAGTTTTTTCTTGATGGATCGCAGTCTAAGAATAATATGCTCGCATGGAGGTAATGTAAACGGTTTAGATTACGAAGGTGGAGAAACCCAAATTTTTTCTACTTATCCGAGTATTATTTTTGAAAATTTATGTAATCTTATTATCGAACGTTGTTCTATTAATTATGAATTTATTTTGAAATCTGTTTTTTGTTCTAGATATTTTTTAATAGATGGCGACGAAGCATGGAATTTTGTTGTTGAGATTAATTCACAATCACGACATATAAATATATTTGTCATTCAAGTATCACAAGAATTTCATAATAGAAATAGTGAATATTTTTCTAATTACCAGCATGTTAGTCAGGGTGCTAGTTCTTCCCAACCAACTCTTCCAATTTTACAAGAAAATCAGTCATATGATGAATATGACCATAATGATGATGATGATACTGAAGATGACGATGACGATGGAAATAGTGATGATTTAATTAAAAATGTTGATCATGAGGTAGATGATATTGATAATGCAATTACTTCTGAATTATTTATTAGAAAAGAATTTTCTAGTCGTTCTAAATTTAGAAGTTTTATAAGTAATGTAGCAATTCAACACAATTTTAGTTGTTCAGCCAATGTTATGAATAATGCTCGTGGAATTATATATAATTGTGATCAACCGAATTGTAATTGGAGAGTATATGCCAAACCGATTGGATCTGGTAAAATAGTTAAGATTGCTAAATTAGACAGTCGACACTCTTGTTTAGGTGGACTTACAACCGGACGTCATCGACTAGCTACCGCTACATGGGTGAAAACATGTGTAATTGATATAATCAGAGACAATCAATCTTATAGTGCATCACAAATTGTTAAAGATATATATAGGGAACATCGTGTACATATTACTTATTCCAAAGCTTGGAGAGCTAAAGAGATGGCATTAGCTGAAATAAATTGTAGTTACATAGAGGCATATGCTAGTCTTGAGGAGTATGGTTTTAGAATTATGGAGACGAATGCAGGTAGTAGATGTTTTCTTAAAACCACTGAAAATAATAGGTTTCAAAGAATTTTTATTTGTTTTAAGGCGTGCATTGACGGATTTTTAAGGGGCTGTTTACCGGTTATTAGTACTGATGCTACATTCAAGGACTTAATGTTTACCTGAAGCAGTGACATACATCCACAAATATTGGTATTAGGTTTTGAAAACACATAATCCGTCAAACATCCGTATAAATGTGCTAAAGTGGCAGCACCCCAGGCATGTCGAGTGGGTTCCTTCAAATTATCCATAAATTGAAGAAGTCGCACATTTATTTGATTTTCCGATGCATCTGGAAACAGAACTGCACCACATAAACAGAGCAAATATGCTCTAGTGCAACTAATCACCTGTAAATATTATATTTTTTTATAAATATTAATATTAAAATAAATTAAATCATGAATTAATTTTACTTTAAAATACATACCCGTAATTTATTTATATCTACCTCGCCGTCAATTGTGCGATCTAGATCCATAAAGTTATCGCGCAACCATGTTATCTTCACCTAACTGGCATTTCCCATATCAGATGGAGGCTTAATACCTAAATAACGTCGGATTAGACTAGCTGGAGTCTGTTGCGGATCAAAATATATAGGGTCCCCTGTAATAGGTAACCCTAATATATTTGCCACATCCCATAACGTGATAGTCATCTCGCCAACAGGTAGTTGAAATGTGTTTCGTTCAGGCCACCATCGGTCAACAAGACTTAAAATTAGATGCACATCATGTGTTAAAAATTTAATCTCATCTAAATAATGGAACCCAAATGAGTACACCAAAGCCTTCTGTGCGCTGTTTAACTCCCATGTGCTATAGTTTCTCTCAGTCCGCCAATTTTCATGTTCCCGCGTTCGTAATTTAAGACTATGATCATATAACTACAAATAAATATTTAAATTATGTTACAACTACGTTTATGTGAAATATTACTTACTAGCAAGTTAAACATTTTCAAATATATCTTTTAATTAAATATTTATCTTTCCATCAAATATCTGTGTAGATATGTGATTTACCCGTTCCTGTCTGATTTTGTCAGTCGTTGGTCCACCCGGGATGCGTCCATCGTTTTGATTAGCCATCTGAAAAAATAATAAAAAATCTACAAATATATCAAACATATTTGACAAAATATTAACAAGAACTAAGAGGAGAAGCTGTTTGCTTACACAAAGAAAATGAGGTTCTGCTTGCAAAGAGAAGGTTGGTTACACAGAGGAGGAGGAGAAATATTTTGGAGGGAAGAAACTCTCGGATGTGCTTGCTGGAGTGAAGTGAGGAGAAGGAAGGAGAAGAAACTTGCATTTTATTATGGAGATGGAACAATCTCCAAAAATGTGCACAGTCTACGAACAACACGGTCTCCCACCACATTTTCAAAGTATCATGCAAAACACGGTCTCCTACCTCTCCCTATTTCACTCTCTTCCTCGGTATCCACCATCAGCTATTAACTCTCCTCCTACTAGTCTATCTGACAAATCCCTATGGGTCTAGCCTCTCTCCTCTCTCTCTCTCTCCCTCCCACCCTAGCCATCCCCCCCCTCCCCCTCTCTCCCTCTCTCTCCCGAAATCCAAACAACCCCCCCCTCTCTCCTCTCACTCTGTACACAACACCCAGCCATGGGTGTGCCCCCCCCCCCCCCCCGCCACCCTACTTGGCGGCCTCCCCCCCCCCCCCCCCACTCCCGAGGGTGTCAGCCCCCGCCCAGCGCGCCAAGTGGGGTGGCGCCCCCCCCCCCCCCCACCGCCACCCTACTTGGCGGCCTCCCTTCTCTCTCTCTTCTCTCTCTCCTACTCTCCCTTCTCTCTCCTCTCTCTCCTGCTCTCCCTTCCCGAGAACCCCCATCGCGCCAAGTAGGGTGGCGGGCTCCCCACACCGCCATCCTACTTGGCGGTCCCCCTCCATCCTCCCTCTCCAACCACCACGTCGCCACCACCGCCATTTAGGTTGGCGCGATGTTCCGTTTTATGGAATTTTGCAAAACTTCTTTCCTCTCCCACAAATACTATTAAATTAATCCCGTAGGATGAAAATTTATCGATAAAAAATGCACTAAGCTTGGACATTTATTTTCGTGTTAAAAAAATATAAATAAAAAAACAGGGACGAGAGAGAAAAACTATTGCGAGTTTCGTTGAAAATATCTACGAGTCCCACAAATGATGCTTTGTAAAAGTATCATAAAATTTGTTAAAAGTACTCTCACATGAATATTTTGATGTTGCGAATCCAACGACGTAGGTCTTTTCGTGATACAAGAGTCCACACAAAATGATGTGAGTCATTATCGTTGTGGTCAAATTAAAAATATACTTATATATGCAAATTATAAAAATATGAAGACTAATAAGAATTTTTTCCAATAAAAATTGCTCTCTCCAAAATTTATTATAGAAATGCCTTCCTAAGGAGTTTTCTTAATTTCTATTTTTAAAGTAATCGTAATCGCAAAGTAATCAAATAATTTTTTTTAATTTTTTTTATTTGATTACATTACGATTACGATTATAATTACATTACAGTGTACTAAACGAGACCTTAGTAGGACATTTCTTTAACAATATATGTTCTTTTCATGCATAATATGCCTCTTTAGCATGGGCGCTTTTCTTGATTGAATTTTTTTGGTAGGAAATTTTTGGACATGATTTTTTGTTTTGCTTGTTTACTACAAAATATGGGTTGTCAAGAGAAACGTTCTTATTAGGGACATTTATTTCTCATTTATAAATTTCGTAAACTTTGTGCTCTAGTATAGTTTTGTTAAATTTTAATGCTTTGGAGAAAAAAAATCGTTAATATTAGGATGTTCTTGCCAATAAGACCTTTATGTTTATTTGTTTTCGTCAATGTTATTATTACAACAAATTTTGATCTAAGTTAGCGGTCATTTATATAAAAAGGACTACGAAAATTGATAGTACTTTGTATAGAGAGTACTATCAAATACAATCTTGGTTTTTTTTTCCAGGACTATTTAAATTTCGTTTGTCCTTTATATGCAAAAGACTGACAAAATTGTGGTGTAGTGGCGACCGTCCAGGGCCTCCGGATAACAAGGGACCCAAAAAAATAGTTTAATGATAAATTGTTATTAATTTTGTATCTCAAAATAGAACTAATATATATCATGGACTTTTTTAGATAAAAAGTTATTGTGGTGTAGTGGTTAGTACTTTAGATTTCTTACTTAAGGTCTTAAGTTCAATCATTTGTTGTAGCCATTTTTTTTAATATTTTTTACATTATGTATGGAAGCCTTATTTTGAAAGTTCTGTTTTTAATATTTTTTTACATTATGTTTGGGGACCTTATTTTGAAAGTTCGTCTAGAACTCCCGTGAGCTCAGGACCCGCCCTGGATCAAAAGCTTGCATGATCAATTCATTTTTCATTTAACTTTTATTATTTTCCTTAAAAGTGATGGAAGAGGAGGCCACGTTGTGTACAATGCTACACCAAGAAATCATCAATGCAAGCAATCTAAGGATATGACCTTATATTGTATGTGAGAGGGAACATGATTGGAACAGAAAATCTGAGGCCAACAGATCACTTGTCACAAATAAATGACCTTTTTTTTTTCTTTTTTTTTTTTTTTTTTTTTTTTTTTTTTTCTGGTATGTCCCCAAATCTCTCATGCATGTATGAAACTAAGATCAAACGGCATTTTTTTTAATTTTCTTAATATGAAACTAAGATCAAAGTGGATACACATTTTTAGGATGCACGTTCTTAGTATTCCAAACTAAGTAACTTTTTGACCAAAATATAATATACAAATTTTTTTTAGGTTTTTCTTGAGATGAAAGTAAAGATTAAAGTGGATACATATTTTTTTAATAGAATTAGAATGTTTTGATACATTATGTGATTGGTTGCATGAATATATATATATATATATATATATATATATATATATATATATATATATATAACCCTTCGTATACCCAACAAAAATTTGAGAGTTTTGGTGCACTACAAAAACCGGAACCTTGCACACAATATTTTGGATACATATTATGTAAAATAAATTATACCAATGGGGGCAATATAGCTCTTAGCTATCCATGAGTTTTTATGAGAAATTTGTACTATGTTGTTCCAATACATCCTCATGAATGGAGTAGGGGCGGACCTATATAAAGGTTGGTTATATATATATATATATATATATATATATATATATATATATAAAATATATATATATATATATATATATATATATATATATATATATATATATATATATATATATATATATATATATATATATATATATATATATGCAAATGACCTCTTAACCAAGCCTAGTGGTTAAGAAAGATGCATGCGGCACCGAGTCATCTAATCCGTAATTTAATGTTAATATTAATGTTAATATTAATATTAATTTTAATGTTAAGTTTAATGTTAATTTTAGTATTTAATGTTAATATTAACATTAATATTAACATTAACATTAATATTAACATTAAATTACGGATTAAAATGAGGGAGATTTTTGGGAGGCTTTCTAAGGGGGACTTTTGATCCGCTTCCACATATATATATATATATATATATATATATATATATATATATATATATATATATATATATATATATATATATATATATATATTGAAGAATGGGTACTTTATTGCTGAGAAGATATAAATTACAATCATAAACTCAAAGACAAAACCTCCCTTGGCATTTAATCTCCGATAGCTTTTACATCACACTCTATGTTGTTCAGAATGGAGGTCATGGACGCCTGCACTCCGTTGAAGATTCTCCTATTTCGTTCCCTCCAGACGTGCCAAACAGCCGAGAGAAGTCGAATTCTTGTTCTGTTGTATATATTACTCCCATGATTCTTCAGAGCCGCAACCTCCTATATATATATATATATATATATATATATATATATATATATATATATATATAGTTTAGTCAACTATATACATAACCTACATACAACATATTATTGCTAATTTTTATTTTATTTTGACGAAGTATAATACGACTTGAATTCATGATTCCGCCTGTGGAATGGAGTACCCAATGTTGACAGTTATGGTAGCTTAAATGGATATGCACTCACGGATCTCGGTCTCTATAGTTTCAACTTTCATATATAAATGTATTTGTTTATAGTGGAATAGGGCACATGTTACTCATATTGGTAGGACATGGTGAGCCACGGTCCATGATCCGAGGACTAAAAGAAAATCAATATATAGACATATCTAAATAGAACTAGGTATGTATTATGGGTCATCCTTAACACAAAATAGACTTAAGTTCAATTACGGGTGACAAATTTTTTTTTAATTTCTTAATATTTTTCTTCATATTATGTATGGAGTTCAATTTGGAAAGCTCACCTCGAACTCCCATGAGCTGAGTACCGACCCTCATTGTAAGATCTTACTTCTGCTAGAAAAACGTGTGTATTAATTATGAAATTTATATTGTGTTGCATTGGACTATGGTGTTGTAGTCCTGTAATTTGATATTTAAGGAAATAATCAGTACAAACAAATCTGAATACCCACGTATAACAATGGATGTGTGCTGATACAACAGACAAGAAACCCTCTTAACTAAATTAGAAACTTTGTGGACATGTGTGTCATAACTTAATGGAACTTTGCTATGCCTACAACCAAATGTATACAACCCTTTTACAATCGTCACGTATCGGACTTCGATTGGAGGGGAAGGACGGAGTGGTGAGGTCGGATGGAGCCCATGAGACAGAGGGATGAGAATGGAGGTGGAATCTGATGGAACCCATGTGTAAGGGATGGGAGAGAGATGTAGGAAATAATACTGCCTTGTTCTCATTGCTAGGGTTTGTTACAATATATATAGTGTCTACATTTGGACTTATGGGCCATATTTATATTTACAAATATAATATAACACCCCCCCTCAAGTTGGAGCATACAAGTCACAAATGTCCAACTTGGGAAGGAAAGAATCAAACACATGCTTTCCAAGGGGCTTGGTGAAGATGTCAGCCGGTTGAGAAGAAGTAGGAACATGCGAGGCTATTACGGTGCCATCTCGAATAACATTGCGAACAAAATGCAAATCCACCTCAATATGCTTACTGCGCTCATGAAATACCGGATTCTGAGCCAGGTGCAGGACAGACTGACTGTCACAATACACCGACATAGCAGACTCCTGGCGAACGCCTAAACACACCAATAACTCCTTCAACCATTTCAACTCACAAACAAGCGCAGCAAGAGATCGGTATTCAGCTTCAGCGAAAGATCGGGAAACAGTTGCTTGCTTCTTGGTCTTCCAAGAAATAGGAGACCCTCTCCCCCCAGAAACACCAACCAGCCTGTAACAGAGCGGCGAGTCAAGGGACAACTGGCCCAGTCGGAATCACACCAACCAGAATGACGAAGATCACAATCAGCTTTCAAAAGAATACCATGTCCCGGTGCATGTTTGAGATATCTGACAACTCTCAAAGCAGCATGCCAATGATCTTGTCGAGGCTCCTGTAAGAATTGAGACAAGATATGCACAACATAGGCTAAGTCAGGGCGAGTAAACGATAGATAAATCAACCTCCCAACCAGCCTCCGATAAGATTCTGCATCCGTCATCTTTGGACTAGTCGATTCTGCCAGCTTGTGATTGGGCTCCATGGAAAAGTCAGCAGGTCGAGACCCCATCAAGCCGCATTCTGAAATGATATCCAAAGCATACTTCCTTTGACACAAGAAAATTCCTTCTACACTCCGAGCCACCTTTATGCCAAGGAAGTACTTCAACACACCAAGGTCCTTCATGTGAAAGCAAGAACTAAGGTACTTTTTGAAAGCATCTAAAGCACCTGTGTCAATACCAGACACAATCATATCATCCACATAGATCAAAATATGCAACTCTACATTTCCTTTAAAAAGAGAGAAAAGGGAATAATCGAAATGAGATTGAATAAATCCATAGGATATCAGAGAAGCAGCAAGCTTAGCAAACCAACAACGTGGTGCCTGTTTCAATCTATATAGAGACTTACGCAGGCGACACACTTTGTTGGGTTCACTATGCGAAAAACCTGGCGGCAACTTCATATACACTTCTTCTGTCAGATCTCCATGAAGAAAAGTATTGTGCACATCCATTTGGTGCAAAGTCCATCCTCTCACAGCTGCAACAGCCAAGAACGTTCGAACTGTATGCATCTTAGCTACCGGGGAAAATATCTCTGAATAGTCGATCCCCTCAACCTGATGATTACCGAACACAACCAGCCATGCCTTTAAGCGCTCAACACTGCCGTCGGATTTGTACTTTATTTTGTACACCCATCTACTTCCCAATACTTTCTTTCCAGGAGGCAAATCGACAAGACTCCATGTCTCATTATCTTCCAGAACCTGTATTTCAGTTTGCATAGCCGCGTGCCAGCCTGAATCTCGCGAGGCCTAGCGATATGAAGTAGTCTCAACACCTGTAGTGATAGCTGCAAGAAAATCTCTGTGTCCAGCAGTAAATATGTCATAACTTAGAAATTGTGTTAGAGGATACGAAGTACCTGAGGAAGTAACGGGAACAGATGAACTGTGGTGAAGGGGGGCTTTTACTTCGAACAACATTTGTCACAAAATCCTGTAATCGTACTGGCTGTGATTTTTTCTCATTCCTCTTCCCAATACTACCTCGTCGGGCACCTCTGGCAACAATGTATCCCCTGTATCAGCATTAGTATCCGCATCACCCCCAACGGACTCTCTTGTCAATACTTCTGCATCTACCTGTGCATCTTCGTCACTCGGTGCCGAGCCACCAGCAACCACTCTGGCCTCAGCAACCGTAGCCGGCACCATCCCAAAAGCCTCTATATCGTCTTCCGACACCGCAACAGATGTATGGCGTGTCGCAGAAGACATCTCGCTAGCAGAGCCACACCCAGAAAATTCTTTTTCATAAAAAGTAACATCACGGGACACAAAAAATTCACCAGCCTCCAAATCATACAGTTTACATCCCTTTTTATCAAGTGGATACCCAACAAAGATATATTTTCTGCTCCTGCTAGCAAATTTATCATGTCGGGATTTCAAATCATACGCATAGCACAGCCAACCAAAAATACGTAGATGATCATACGAAGGAGCCGAACCATATAAAACTTCATAAGGAGACTTAAAATACAAGATACTAGAAGGGGTTCGATTTATCAAATAACATGCACCCAGAACACATTTTCCCCAAAAATCCACGGAAAGAGAACCCTGAAATCTCAATGCCCTGGCTACATTTAAAATATGTCGATGTTTTCTTTCCACCCTTCCATTCTGTTGAGGTGTCCCAACACAGGATGTTTGGAACAATATACCTTGAGATGAAAAATAATCTCGTAAAAAATTAAATTCAGTGCCATTGTCACTCCGCACGTGACGTATATCCGCCCCAAACTGACGCTTCACCATAACAATAAATTTAAGAAACATAGAATAAACAGCACACTTATCCTTCAATAAAATAACCCAAACAGCTCTAGAAAAATTATCCACCAAAGTCAAAAAATATCGTGTCCCATTAGATGACGGAACACGATATGGTCCCCACAGATTACAGTGTATAAGTTCAAAGCATCTCAAAGCACGACTACTACTATCAGGAAAAGCATCACGAGTCTGTTTAGCTTGATGACAAATATCACAAGCCTTATGAGAAAATACACCACTACCAGAGAAAAAAGGTAAAGTCTGTATTACTTTATCTGAAGGATGCCCCAGTCTACTATGCCAAACCTCGGAATCACTATCTCTGCATGCCAGGATCACCGAAGCCAAAGAAGCTGGAACCTCCCTCAAGAAGTAAAGTCCACCCCTTTGTTCACCTGCTCCAATCACCATCCTCGTACTTCAGTTCTGAACAAAACACAAATCAGGAGTAAATAACATATCATAATTTCTGGCACCAATCAATTGTGAGACAGAGATCAAATTGCAAGTCAATGTCGAAACATAAAGAACATCCGTCAACACCAATGAAGCAGTCAAAAATACTTTGCCTCTCAGAACAGCCTCAATAGTGCTCCCATCAGGCAAAATCACAGGACAGACAGGGCCCTCAAAGCAATCAACTAAACAGTCATGAGAACCTGTCGCATGAAGAGTGGCCCCAGTATCGAATATCCAAGGGACAGAAGAATTCTTACCCAACAGACGATCAGAGTTTGAAGAACCAGGGTTGGAAGGATTGTCGTTACCCAGCAAGCTCATCCGTTTCTGCCATTGTTCACCTGAGAGCGGTGAAGGATACCCTCCATGCATCATATCCGTCGAACTCCCAGCAAGACCAGCAGGGACACCATGACTAGCAGCGACGACATGATGAACAACCCCTACGCCACTAGCATCGCGTCCTCCATCACGTCTCTGCTGTGGTGCCGGGCCTCTGCCACCACCAGCACCACGTCCGTGTTGGCCCAATGATTACATCGTATTTTTGAATATGGCTAATCAGTTAAGTTTAACATAATGATGTCCCTAATATTCATATACTCACTATCATGTTGCTATTTAAACTTAACATTGTCCTAATTGTCCTATTTCCATGCTTGTATCGTACTGCAACATATTTTGCTCGCCTAACATGTATTTGTAGACATACAATAAGCATGATCTAACATGATCAAACCAGGACATAGGCAATAAAGAATTAATGATGGACCAAAGATGGTGTCATACAAAAAGATTTCTCCGAACCGCTTATCGACCTATCCGGGGCCTCGCATCGGGGGTTCCGCTGCCCGATCAGCGGACAGGGGTCGAGGGGGCAGCGCCCTCCGTCGGGGGTTCGGGGGCGAAGCCCCCGAAAGGTATTCAGATTTTCCGATCTGCTTATCTTTGGACGACTGCTGTCAAGTAAAAAGATGTCTTCAGGACTGCTCAAATATCAGAAGAAAGGCGTCATCAAAGGGCTCTTGGTTTTCCTATTTGTTCCAAGTCTGTAATCTTCAATTTATTGAGTCTAGGAGAATGTGTACGTTGAGTCGCACTGAGTCATCTCAACCCCTAGACATATATCTCCAAGCTCTACCATACAAACATACCAATTTCTGAACCAAGCCCATGCTCCACCAAAGCCCAAAGGCCATTTGAACATTCTGTCACCAAGGAGGCAGAGTTAGGGCCGAACTCTGTCCCCACATAGAGTTCGGGCCGAACTCTGTCCCCTGATTTCCAGGAACTGATTTTTAAGGTTACCAATTGCTAGCTGGTACAACGGCTATATTTTGAATTTTGAGGACAGAATTCTGGCCGAATTCTGCCTTCCAGACTAGTATATATAGGACATAATTTCAACCATTTTTATTTATCTCTATATCATCTTTCTATCTCTCACTCTCAATCATCTAAGCCTTATACTACCTAAGCCTTATTCTTCCAATCTACTAGCTACAAAACTTCCTAAGCCCCAAGGTGCTCAAGTGCGATTCAGCTAGAAGTTTTTGTGCAAGAGTTGAAAAGAAAAGTCACTTGGACAATTCCAAGTTTCGCCACCTGCGAATCTGTAAGAAGTTGGCGTGCTCTTTTGAGTAAAGGCACGTGGTTGTACACTATTTCACAAATAGTGGATTTCAATCCTGAGCTAGAGTTCTCAGGCCTGGACTAGTCCTCCACGAGGGAAACCAGGTTAAAATTGCTGTGTTTGAGTATGCTCTTCTGATCTTTATTTACTTCCGCATTTCTCTCTGATTTATTTTCTATCTTGATAGTTGTTTTGTGGAGGTGATATAGAGTTAATTTTTATTTGGTGATTATCGACACAAACTCTATTCACCCCCCTCTAGAGTTGCCTACACGTTATTTCAGTCCGCCCTCACGCCGAGGACGGGTCTCCCACCACTCTGGATAGCCAATCTTGGCAAAGTAAGTTGCAACATCATGACCTATTTTCTTGCAATGTGTACAGATCATACCTGATTTGTCCCTGGAATCTGAGGTTCTACTATTAGAAGTAGTAGAGAGACGAGGTGAAGTCTTGATAGTCAGCGCCAACACCTCCGCAGCGGATTGGACCTGAAATTTTCGTATATCCTCCTCCTCACGGACTGCCTGGTATGCCCGATCTAAACTTGCCTGAGGATCCTGAGCCAGAAGATTAGATCGGATATGACCATACAACTCAGCATTCAACCCATACATAAAGTCCTGAAAGTGGTCTTCATCCCTCATAGCCTGTAGCTTTGTAGCAAGTTCACCACAGGTACAAGTAGGCAATGGGAAATAAGCAGCTTGTTCATCCCACAAAGACTGTAAATTTCCAAAGTAGGTTTTCACAGACATCGAAGCCATTTGTTTACACTCAGCCAAAGCCACCTTAATTTGTTGCTTCCAAGTGCCATTGCTAACAACAAATCTTTTCTCCAACAAGTTCCATAATGGATATACCTCCTCAAAGTACGGCAAAGATTTCTTCAGAGACGGATCAATGGTATTAAGAACCCATTGAACAAATAGCGCTTGCACACATCTCCAATCAAGCAATTTACTAGCATTATTAACATGTTTGATTTCAGTACCTTCCAGAAAAGTGATCTTTCGCCTAGAGATCAGGGAGAGACGTATCGACCGAGACCACTCAGCATAGTTCGGTCCACGGAAAACAATAGGAGTAATGATATTTCCTGGTTGATCAGCAGAACTCAGAAAATATGGATCCTTCGGATTAAGATAATTTGGGTTGCGTGCACCGCCACCGCCAGTCGCGACGGAGTAGCTGGACGCAACATCATCTGCCATCGCGGATGTCGGGTGTACAAAATTTTGTACAACTCTGACGAATCGGCCGCTGATGGACGGGGTCAGCGACGAATCGGCCGTGATCAGGGGCGCTGAATCTGGCGCGTAGGGGCGAGCGGATGTTGGGTGTACAAAAGTTTGTACAACTCCGACGAATCGTCCGCGTTCAGGCGCTGGACGGGGAAGATCCGGCGCGGACGGAGGTCAGGCGCGGATGGTGATCCGGCGCGGACGGGGAGTGCCGCGCGGTCAGGCGCGGACGGAAAAGATCCGGCGCCGAGTTGGCGTGTCGGGATCGGCGCTGTCGGCGCATCGGGATCGGCGGGGTCGGCGCCTCGGGATCGGCGGGGTCGGCGTGTCGGGATCGGGCCGCACGGTCAGGCGCGGACGGGGAAGATCCGGTGCGGAGTTGGCGCGTCGGGATCGGCGGGCGTGTCGGGATCGGCGCTGTCGGCGCCTCAGGATCGGCGAGGTCGGCGCGTCGGGATCTGGTCGTCGGATCGGCACGGCGGGTGCGCAGGGGATGGTGAATATGACGGCTAGAATTTTTCTGGAGGCTCTGATACCATGTAGAAAATTATAATGCCTTATTCTCATTGCTATGATTTGTTACAATATATATAGTGTCTACATTTGGACTTATGGACCATATTTATATTTACAAATATAATCTAACAAGAGGATGTAAGAATTTGGTAGTAGACTTATTTTCCTAAATTAATGAGCACCCTGCCACACAAAAAAAATTATGTTCTGTCATATGGAGAGAGCTGCCCATGTCAGACTGTCCTAGTTGAAGAACTTTCTTTAATGATCAACAGTGAAAAACTATGTGCATGTATGATTGAATGGATGTAAATTAACGTCTAGGAAATGTTGTTAATTTTCTTTTTTCTTTTTAAATATCCAAAGTCCAACAAGTCCGACTTTCTTATCTTATTCAAAATGGGCTAGACTGGACCCCGCCCGCACCCGAATCGGATTCAGCCCAGTTTAGTCCGGTCCGACTTACACTGGATTTTGGGCCAAACTGGATTTTGAATTTTTTTTTTTTCAGTCTTAGACCTTTTTTGGTTCGCAGAATCATAGAATTGGAAGAGAAAAGTTATACATTTTCTGTGTGTGGATGCAAAGGATTTGAGGAGGAAAAGAAAGTGATTTCCAATAGAAGAAAAAATTAGAGGAAAAAATGATTCCATCCGAGCAAGAAATTACTTTCCCACCTTTAAGTTTTCACTTTCTTTTTCAATTTCTTAGGCATTTTTAAATATTGAAAAGAAAAGTCTATGAAAAATATAATTTTCTAAAGGAAAGAAAATAGATTTTGTTACCATTCCTTTCCGCGAACCAAACTAGGTCGAAGACTGACCGGACTGACTGACTTCTCTACACTATCTATAGTATAAGACAAATCACAAGATGTTCGTTAGTTGCATGAGGATTAAACTTATAGCTAAAATTTAGATTTACTAGTAGTTGTAAAAAGTTCTCACTTTTTTTTTTTACGGAACTTCATTATGTTCTGTAGGAATTCTCCCATTTTAAACTCATGTAGTAAAGTGGTTGATGATCCGAACTTAACAAAAACCAAATTACGAGTTGTGGGAGATGATGATGTGTTGGGCCGGAATCTAAGGCCTAATCTGGCCCTTTGTGTTCCAGGCTAATCGTTGGACTTAAATTGACTGGCTCAACTAAGTTCACTTTTTCACTCCTTTAGTTGATCACAATTTACTTACTTTTTTTTTTGAGATGTCCGGTGATACGCACGAGACTTAGTGTATGCTGCATTGTATGTATGTTGGGCTCACTGTCCCCAACTCCCACCAAATAAATAGAAAAAATAATACTTTATTCTTTTTATGGGTGTGAAATAAACTGATGAGTCTCTCGTGCGACTCGGGAGGCGATCGGACGAATCGGGCTAGGGTTCCTCCCCCGCGGCCACCGGACCCCCTCGCCGACGGGGGGAGGAAGAACGGAAAGAAGGGGGGCCGGGCAGTCCCCCCAGACCGGCGGCGAAGCCCTAAAGGCGGGGAGGTGGGGGAGGGATCTTTGGTGGGGGGGTTGGGCGAACCCCCCGGTTCAGGTCAGGCGGCGGCGCCTCCCCTCGCGTTGGAGGGGGGGGGGGAGTGAAGGTGGAGGGGTCGGACGGACCCCCCGGATATGTTGCAGGTGGCGGCGTGTCACGCCCAGAACCAGAATACTGGCAAGTAGGGACGGACCAGGTCAGCTACGTATACCAAAGTACTCCAGTACTCCGAAATAACGTATAAGCTGTATAGATGGGGGTTAGTACTACAAGCCAACAGTCAATCCTAGGTCAAACAATCATAAGTATCTCAATCACAGGCAGTAAATAATGTACAAGAAGTAAGATCAACTGGAATATAAAATAGTAAAGCGTCCCAAACTATCATATATTAATGATCACGAAGCTAGTAATACAGGGTGAAAACTAGCTAGAGTAATAGTCATACATGATAAGCTCTACTATAATCTAGAATACGCAAATCATGTTCTGGCCCGTAAATGTCAAGTCCAAAACACGAGCTAAACACGTGCTCGGAGGCTAAACGCCACAAAAGAATAATGTACATAACTAGTGGGAGAATGATATAGGAAATCCACTAAGGTACTCTGGTACTCCGGGTAGTCACCGTCGAGTAGATGGTACGGAAGATCCTCCGGGCTCCTCTATCAGATCTGGCCAAACAAAATCAGTGGGGTCAGACCCCCAATAGCAAGTACCACAAAGAAAGCCAAACTATGAACTAAAATCAGCAAGCAAATCATAGCAACGAATAGAGACATAAATAAAAGCAAATCGAGACTCGTGCGCTACCAATGCACTTATCCCGAGAATAGAAAAGACAATAAGTAAAGCAACATGTAGCATAAAGTAATGGGCATGTGACATAATGTAAACTGTGGACAAGTGAATTAAACTGAACACGTGAGCATGTAAGGTAACTGGAACATGTAAGATAACTGGAACATATGAGCATGTAGGGTAACTGGAACATGTGAGCATGATAGGTAACTGGAACATGCAAGATAACTGGAATATGTAAGCATGTAGGGTAACTGGAACATGTGAGCATGTTAGGTAACTGAAACATGTAAGATAACTGGAACATGTAAGCATGTAGGGTAACTGGAATATGTGAGCATGTTAGGTCTATATAGAACGACAAATGATAAGATAACTTAGAAACTATTCCGAAAACCAAGTTATAACCCGTAAACCAAACAAGGACTGGGGTTGTAACCCTTCTCCTGAACAGAACTTTAGTATCTAATCATTTGTTGGCAAAAGTAAAGCAGAAACAAAGATGTACTGAAAATAAATAAATCCAGACACTACCTAGACAAAACTAGACTAGACTGGACTCCATATAATAATCACGGCCAAGAAATGTGTACGACTTTATACATTAACTAACTAGGGTTGTCACAATCCTAATTACTAACAAATACAATTTTGAGAAATCCAAGTCCAATTACCTTCCCGCTACTACCTGAATGATCCAAGCCAAAAAGAAAACAAGTATAGCAGACACACTGCAGTAAGATACATGTGTCCTAAGGAGGTGCCCCACTCGACGGTGTGCTGGAAGAGTGCTCATCATGACAGATAGCTCCAAATCCCATGTATATATATATAAGACCAAGACCAAAGGGGCAGCAGGTAACCGGAAAAATCTCCAATGATCTAGTAATCAAGCTAGTTGTTTAGTCCTTAACATTTTCTTCTTGGATTCTAGGTATGGCATTCTGCAGAATCCATCATAGACACGAGACATGCGAGACTGGACAAAAGCGAGAATGTGCACCATAACAAGCCACAACAAAAAAATATAATAAATAAGAAGCTAGGAGTACGCTACGACGAGCCACTATCAAAGAGCTAGACATGTACTGGAATCAAGAGTGTGCTATGACAGGCCACTATCATGTAAGCAAAGAAAGACATGTACAAGAGTGCACCACGACGGGTCACTATCTAGTAAGCAAAGAAGACATGTATCACGAGTGCGCCACGACGGACCACTATCTAGTAAGCAAAGAAGGCATGGCAACAATTATCATAGCTTGTAAGAAAGAATCTATCAAAAAGATATATCATGACATGTGGGAAAGAATAATTAAAGCTAAGTATATTTTATAGAAAAATGATTGAACATGTGCTAGTGTCAAATGTATATAGGGTGTACAATCATTCTCTAACTATGCAAGATCATCTTATCATGTTAAAAAATCATTATAGTCGAAGAACATATAAAAAACAGACAAAATGGGCAAAAAGGGGCAAAAACAGACTAAAACGACATACCGGCGGTATACAGCGGCTTACCGGCGGTATACCGGCCTAAAGACAGAAAGTTTTTGGCGTAAAAATTGGCATACCATCGGTATACACCGGCATACCGTCAGTATACTATTTTTCCAAACAGCAACAAAATCCAGATTTTTGCCAAAACGTGTTTCGGCCATAAAAACTTCGTTTTAAATCGAAATTCGGATTTTCAAAAGTCAAAATTGCATAGAATTGAATTTCCTATAACATGTAAGTATTAGTTTTCAAAAATCAAAACATTTGATAGATCAATACCTCAAAATAATCCCAAAAATAGGTCCTTGGGATACCGAAACGGGTTCCGATATTCACCAAAATCAAAATCCATGGTATACAAACTAGGTGAGGACCTCATATATGTATATGTGACCAAGATCCATGATGGTAACACTAGTATCACTCTTGATACCAAATTTTCTACTAAGTCAATATTGGGTTTTAATAGAAAATCAAAACCTTCCTTAAACAAATTTTGGAAACATGCATATATACGAAAATTATAAGGAAAAACATATTTAACAAAATGAGTTTAAGGCAATTCTAAGCATTTAATACCAATAAAAACAAAAATGACAATAAAATACTATTGTTCAAGAATTTGGCAAGATGTACTTGCCTAGGTTCTCTAGCAACCAAGCCTAATCTTCTACTCCTCCTCCTAGGGGGGTTAGACACCACACCTAAGGCCTCAAGGCCAAGCTTTTGGCAAGATCCATGGGGGAGAGAAGGGAAGAAGAAATGAAGAGAGAGTGAAGAGAATGAAAAGTGAGAGGAGAGAGAAAGTGAAATGGTATATATAGAAAGGGAAATTAATCTTAGTCGTTGGATCGTGATCCACATCAAAATATAAGTCAATCATGGCCATTCAAACAAAACCAAATATCCATTGGGTAATAGGGTGCATCTATACTATTCATGAAAATATCTAAACACTATTCATCAAAATATCCAAAACACTATTCACGAAAATATCAGAAACACTATTCATAAAAATATCTGAAATCGAACATATCTAAAATGTGAAAAATCTGTATGGACGGTATGTCGTCGGTATACACTGGTATACTGGCGGTATGCCGGCCAAGAAAAAAATCTATAAGTTGAAATTTTTTTAAAGCATTTCGAAAACCAAAAAAATACGAAATACACTACAAAATACGTATCCGTATATAAACACTGATATGTGAGACGAGTCTCACAACTCTCCACAACTTAAAAATAAATTCCGTCCTCGGAATTTCCTAAATCTAGTCAAGCATAAAAACCAAACCAAAGAGCTAAAAATCATGTCAATCAAAACAAAGTATGGCATGTTGGTAAAATAAAGACAACAGTAATATAAGTAAATGCGTAAGCAATAACACAACCACAATCAAAAAGGGCTGGAGGCATATGAATAAATATGTCTCCTGAGTCAGTTGAGTAGGAGCAGGCCTACGCTGACTCCCAAAAATGGATAAGGGTCGTCTCAAAGTAAGTCGGTACCAATGACTTAGTCCAAGATATGACTCTATCCAGGACGTATCTTCGTAGTCGAGACACGTGATAGATATCATGTATCTCAAGATACGAAGACATAAGAGTGAGACGAGAAACTCGCCAAATATGCGTAACCCAAGAGATAAATAAGAGTGAAAGCAGAATAGGACAATACCTACAATATGATCGCCCTCAGCCAAAATCGGCTCTAACATACCAAACTCTGCCTGCCCACGTCTCGGAACTGCTGCTCTAACCTGCTGCTGCTGAACTGGTACCTAAGCTATATACTGCTGGACTCATCTCTTGAATGGATTTGATCCTCGTAGCTCTTTTAGGTTGCGTGGAGGACGCATCTCTTGAATGGCTTTGATCTTCTCGGGATCCACGTGTATACCCTTAGAGGTAATGACGAAGCCGAGAAATTTACCACTAGAGACACCCAAGAATGACTTGGTAGGATTTATTTTGAGTTGATGTTGGCGCATGAGATTGAAGATAGTCCTCAAGTCTTGGATGTGATCTTCTTTTAGACGACTTTTGACGGCAATATCGTCGACGTAGCATTCGACAGTCTTGCACAGATGATCTCGAAAGATGGTACTCATGGCTCATTGGTATGTTGCACCAGCATTCTTGAGACCAAATGGCATGTCAGCATAGCAGTATACGCCGCGAGGAGTACGGAAAGAAGTATATTTTTCGTCTTCAGGATTCATCCGAATCTGATTGTATCCGGAGAATCCATCCATGAAAGATATTCTTTCGAACCCACAGGTGTTGTCGATCATGACGTCCGTGATAGGGAGAGAAAATTCATCTTTTGAACATGCTTCATTAAGATTTTGAAAGTCGATACAGACTCGAACTTTGCCAGTTTTCTTTAGAACTGGGACAACATTGGCTACCCAATCAGGATGTTGCTTTTCTCGAATAAAGCCACATGCGATGAGCTTCTTGACTTCATCGTCGATTGCATCCATCATTTCTGGCTTAAAATGCCGTTGTTGCTGTTTGACCGATTTTGCATTCGGCAAGATGTTCAGTTTGTGAGTAGCAACTTTAGGATCTAGACCTGGCATATCTTCATAGCTCCAGGCAAAGATATCAATGTATTCTTTAATCAGAAGAATTAATTCTTTCTTATCTGCCTCTGAGAGGTTCTTGCTGATGAATATTGGACGAGGTGACCCGCTCTTTCCTACATCAACTTGAACTAGTTGATCTTCGGTAGGAGGTTCTCTTTGTTCGAATCGGAGTTCCCATTGGGTATCCATTTGCTGAGCCTAAGGATCTGTTTCAGGACTTTCTTCGACATCCTCGTCATAGCCTTCTGGAAGTTCGACAGAGACCATGTTAGAAGATACGATCAATCGATGAACTTGACCGATGCTGGTATCAGAATCCTATGATCTGGAATCAGAAGAATTAGAGCGTTCTTCACTATCGGATTCAGAAGCTGCTGGGGATAATACCGGAGGTGAAGCATATCCGAGACCTCTTTTGGTCCTGCTGTAGTACATCTCTGATTTTTCTTTCAGAACAGCCGTACGGAGAGGAGTTCTTCTACCCTTACCGTAGTTGAGGCCACTCTTGAAGTCATAACCCATCTTTCGGATGATATCTTTTGATTGTTGACTGTAACGGCAGAATTGAAGATGCGCCGTATTATTACTTTTGCTATCATCCGTATAGCTAAATTGTTGTTCCGGTTCTTTACTAAAAAGGATTGGACTCTCGCCTTTCTTTCGAGCTGGAACAATACGATGTGAATCTTTGGGATGTTCGAGCAAGACTTCTGTTTGAAGAGATTGTACAACTCCCATCGTAAATGATTGAAAGCTATCTAACATGTCCAAATAGCACTTAGCATGATAAATGACATCAGTATACTGGAAAGTAGATGCTTTTTTTATTGATTTGTACATTTATATTTACAGCAGGACCTTTAGCCTTAGCAGGCTTGGTCAGATTGATTACAAGAGAGGGAGAAGAAGAACGTGGAGGAGGATTGGCCTTGTTACGACGGAGGTCGATAACAAGCGGCTCAGAGGAGTGAGCTCCCTTTTTTCCTTGTTATGAGATAAATCAATAACAAGTGGCTCAGAAGAGGTGAGCGGCCTTTTTTTCTTGTTACGACGTAAGTCGATAACAAGTAGCTCAGAAGAGGTGAGCTCCCTTTGATCCTGATCATCATCAATTGGTCGCTTCTGAACTGGCAAGTGAATGGCCAGTGGCTTGGAAGACTGAGGACGAGAAACACGCCCTTTGACAGGTATGATAAGAGTGTTATTAGGTACTGTTTCTTGCTCTTCTTCAGTGTCTAGAGATAGGATAACCTTCATGAATTCATCCTTGTACATACGAGCATCGTTGCAGTATGCTTCGACGCCTTTGAAAGGATAAAGATCAGCAACCTCCTTTTGCACCTCTCCATTGTCATCAACATATTTAAAACACTGATGGAGAGTCGAAGGAACAATATTATGCTCATGCAGAAATGGTCTTCCCAACAGAGTATTGTAAGAATAACCATAGTTATCAATGATGTAGAAGGTCATCTTGGTGCGAAGATTGCCTATTTGAAGTTTTAGGCGAATCTTGCCCAGAGGTTCACTCCTTCCCTGGTTGAACCCGAGGATGGTGGTGATTGTACTGGAAAGACTATGCATTGGGATCTTCAGCACATCTAACATTGTCTTCGATATGATACTAAGAGCAGACCCTGGATCTATCAGAATACGATCGACTTTCATCGAGTCGACGTATCATGTATAGTATATAGGACGGTCGTGCCTATTGTCTTCCATTAGCATGTCATCCTGTGTGAAAGTTATGTTTGAAATTAACTCCAACACACTATGACAATGAAGGCAAGAGACTGGTTCTGCTTTCGGCTTATTTAGCAGGGCTAGACAAGTTTCAGCTTGCATGAGAGCCTCACTCAGAGTTTCCCGAGTCTCTTTGGAGAGGCGCAAGAGCTCAAAGATGGACAGCCAGGCCGGTGTATTGGCCAACTGAGCCAAGATATCAAAGTTGTAAGGCTTCTCAAGTCCAGAAGGAGATGACTTCTTCAAAGGTTTATCGAAGCGGACTTGTTGTTTGCCTTTGTCAGCGACCGTTGGCTTGGGAGGAATAGACTCTACAACCGAAGCAGGCTGTATTGGAGCAGACTCAGAAGAAGAGGCAAGACTCTCTTGAACTTCGAAATAATCCTTTATATAAGCTTTCCCCGATCTGGTATCCAGTAAGATTTCTTCGTCAACTATGGGGTCAAAAGACACCATATTCCAAGTCTTTGTCTTGCCCTTAGAGCGGTCTTTCTTCTTGGAGGAAGAGGAAAGTTCGAACTCTGGAGCAAGATCCGACTTTATCAGGCTTCTTGGGATCTGGAAGCTGGAGCTTATTGCTTTTGATCAAGCAATCAAAGATGCTCACGGTGTCATTCTCGTCAAAAGGGTACTCTACTTTCGGACGAGGTTCCCTTGGTGGAGGTACTGAAGGAGTAGAAGTGGACGTAGGAGGAGCTATGTTGACCGCCAAAGATTCTTTGTTCTTATTCAAATTGATATTCAAGGTTTCTTTTCCCTTGCGGTTGTTCTGGCGATTGCCACCACCCGATGTCTGGTGTTCATCCCTGTCGGGGTTAGACATTTGTACCCCTAGCTGCTTGAATTTATCAGCGCTAACTTCAGCCGCTTTAGCGTTGACAATGAAAGATGGCCAGTCTTGAAACTGAGTAGAGCCTGTCCACATGCTGATGATATGTAAAAAATTTGCCTTGCAGGTGTCTATGGTGACAGCGGCTGGAGTTCCAGGAGGCATTTTCAAAGCTTCTCGACGGAATCTTTCAATGAAACTCTCAGCAGTTTTATTGTGTCTTTGTTTGATTTTATTGAGGGCTGACATAGTCATGTCGTTGATCTCCTCATAGAACCATTCCAAGAAGATTTGCTTCAGACCTGAGAAGGAAGTGATACAACCATCGGGCAAGCTTCTGTACCAATCGTATGCTACGCCGGCTAAATGGCCAACGAATACTCTGGTAAGAAGAGCGTCATTTGGTTGAAGTTGGACAGTCCTAACCTCAAAATGGTTGATGAACTGACTGGGAGAAGTGCTGCCATCAAACAGCGAAAATGTTGGAATCTTGTACTTAGGAGGAAATGGGACTTCCTTCCATTCAACTGGGTAAGGTTGCTTGATCCCCAACCTCTGCAAGTTGTCCTTCTCTTTGAAGGCCTCAAACTGAGTGCGTAGGAGCTTGAAAGCTTCATTGGCATCTTCTACTGATATAGAAGGAACAGGCTGAATTACAGTGTTAGGGGGAGGAACAGCGTGATAAGCACTACCCCCAGCACCTGATTGACTAGGTGTAGGTTGGATCTGTACAGGAGGTACTTGAGTAGATGCTACCCCCAGTCCAGCATTGACAGGCACCGACGATGCTATGATTTCAGGATTTACAAGAGGTACGGTCGGTGGTACCGTATGCTGGGCCACAATGATGGAATGCATACTTGCGACCATTTCGGCCATGGTCTTCAGGTTGTCTTCTAGCACAGCTATTCGTTGTTCTTGACTAGCCGAACTGGAAGCATCAGGATCTTTATTGACAACATAAGCTGTCACTTCTCTGGGTACAGTGGAGGACACTGTCTGTTCTGAGCATTCGCTGTATGTATCGTAGTCGGAGAAAAAATCATCTCCTGAGTGAGAAAAAGGAAGATGACCAGAAGGATCTTGAAGATTCCATTGACTGACTGTGTCTCGACTTCGAAAATGGGTATGTCGAAATACTCCTTCAGAAGATTCTTGGAGTAGATCCAAATACCGCTGGCTTGGCCTGCGAGGCTTCCCGTGCTTGGAGCACTTCCTACCCCCAGTGTCTTTGGAAGTCATGTTGACAGAAGCATACAAAACCTCGTCTTCATCTTCCGACATAGGTTCAGAGTTTAAAAAGTTCAGACGATCGAAGACAGATCGTCTGGTCGTCTAACAACAACACTTGATGACCACTTTGTGATTGTAATGATGTCCAAGTGGTTGCACTGGGATATTGAGATGTTGTCCCGTTTTTGCTTGAGGTGTTCTCGGAGATCGAGAACAGCAACGGGACGAACAGAAGTTCGAGGAATGTGTTCTTTGACAATATTCGGAACATGGTTCCGATTCTTTAAATGTTTTGTCCCTTGAGTGTACAGGGAAGTACTCATTTCATTGGCATAGGTGTCCGGATTCTTGACCCTGGAAGTTTGCTTCTGATGCTGGTTGGTCTTCGGCATTGGCTGTTTGCGTTTTACCGAAGTTGGTCGATTGAGATAAGTTCTTAGATCAGCAAACTCACCCCCAGGGGTTTCTGTCTGAGACACCAGCAATTTTTCCTGTCTTGAACGGGATATCTGAAGAGTTGGGAGATCTTGGAACTCTGCTACCGGAGTAGGCAGAATACCCCTCTGATCAGTACACTTTCCTTTTGCAAGGATGGAAGAAGAATCCTTATGAGAAAGGGTTCTTATACTGACTGGTGCCGGAGCACGTTTAACTTGATCTTCTATGATAAAAATCGAGGAAGACTGAGAAAAGACTAAAGGGCCTTTTCCTTGTTTTATGAAGAAGGGTTAGCTAAAGAGCGTTTCGCTCTGTTGTCTTCCAAGTCGTGGGACGAGGAAGTTTGAGAAAAGACCAACGGGCCTTTTTCTTTGTTCTGGGGAGGGGAAGAAATAGCCAAAAGACTATCCCCAATGGATTGCGCAGGAGCAACAGGGTGCTTGAGAGGAGGAGCAGAGCTTTTTTCATTGTGGTGGGAAGAGGAGAGAGTAGCCAAAGGGCTGTCTCTCTTGGATTGTGCAGGCATAGCTTGCATATGGGTTGTTGGTGCACTGGCAGCTTGCGCATGGGTGACTCTGGCAGAAAGTCTTCTGGCCTCAGTCACAGTGGCTTGCGCAGCAGGAGTTTTGTTGCCAAAGTGCTTGAGTTGCACTCTGGTTGCTGGAGTAGTAGATTGTGCAGGCAAAGTGGCAGCCAACTGCGCCAGAAGAACAGGAGTCTTGCTCTTTGACATGGCAGCTTATGCAGTGGTTTGTGCATTGTCAGGGAGGCAGCATACTGCGTATGAGCAGTAGTATTAGACTGCGCAACAGAGGCAGCAGCCTTGGGAACAAAGGCAATGGACTGCGTAGCAGGCTGAACAGCAGAAGTAGTGGACCGCGCAGCAGTCTTGGGGACCCACACTGGGCACACTTTGCTCATGGCAGAAGTTGTTGCAGTGTGAGGGGCGGTCCTAGAGTTGATCATTGCCTCCTAGGCCGTCTGGTTGACTTTTACAACCAGTGTCTTCTGCGTCGTTCCGATAAACGCAACGTCACATTGAGTTGTCACTTCCTCGTCGGAGGAGAAAGTCGTCCCCAGCAGAGTCGCTATTTTGTTTGCAAAAATAAAAGTTGATCTTTATTTCAACAAACTTTGTAAAGAAGATTACAAGAATTCTGGAAAAGTACAACTATAGGAATCTGATCAGAAGACGATCACTTTATTCCTTGGACAATGTGAACTTTGAAGACAGTAGCCTCTGAAGTTGAAGGCAAAAAGCCTCTGAAGAATGCAGCAGCATTTTGGCAAGGACTCATGATCTCTGGTGATGATCTCTGATCTCTGAATGCGTATGTATGATATCCTCTAGGAAGGACTTGAAACTCTATTTATAGAGTTTTGGAAATAACTACTTTTTAGTTATTCTGGACTTGCACTGGTTGGATTGCGCTGCTTTGGATTGCACAGGTAATGAACTACGCAGGCAATTGTTTGATCATGGGCCAACTGTATTGGAGACATGGCATCATTTGATTGAATTGCGCATGATTGTGTACAGACGGTTGCCACGTGATGAGCAATTGATGGCATGAAGGCCACGTATACTTTGTTAGTTGTATTGATGGAGTACACCAACTGAATTGCGCTTGCTTCGGATTGCGCTAAAATGGACGGCGCTGGGATGGACTGCGCTGCAGGCAGATTGTGCTGCATGTACAGCTGTCCTCGAGCGCTGTGTAGGAACGATATAGTAAAGCGTAATACTCTAGAGGGGGGTGAATAGAGTTGGCAGCGGAATAATGCTAATTAAAAAATGTTAGCAACACAATCACAGTATATAATCACAGTTGAAATAATGTAAAGGCAGAGTTCAGAAAGCAAACGCAAAGACAGCGATGTATACTGGTATCCCTCTGTTGAGGACTAATCCAGTCGGTAGAACTCTTGCTACCAGTTGAATCCACTATAGAAAAAACCGCAAGTTTTCTTACGAAGTCCTTGCAACTTCTACAACGCGAGCTTTGATACGAAGAACTCGTCCAACTTCAAATATAAAAAGGTATTCTTCAATCAAGCCTTCTGATTACAATCTCTCAGAAACTTCTAGACCGTACCGCACTGGCAAATCGACTAGAGGATTGTAACTGGCTTGGGATCTGAAAATGAAAGCTCTAGAAAACTCTTTGGAAGGCAGAAAGCTTTTTAGATAGAGAGAAGATTGAAAGTGAATGAGTGAATTGAAATGATCGAAATCTATCTCTATTTATAGGAATTCCAAAGGGAGAACTCTGTCAGAATTCGGGCAGAACTCGATGAGCAAATCTCGGTCAAATCCGCAACTGCAGGAGGACCAAGTTCCAGAGAATTCAAAAATCAAACGGCCACCAACCGAACTCTGGCCGAACTCTGGCCGAACTCTGGCCGAGTTCTGTCAGGGTTAGGTTAGGGTTTTAAAATAGATTTTTGGTGATTTTGAAAACCTTTTTGAAAACCTTTTTGTAAACATTTTGATAGGTCATTTTAAAAATATTTTGAACTATTTTGGGGATAGCCTATTTGCCAGTACGACTCGGTGTACAACGTATTCCTAGACTCAAATAAAATAAAAATTACATTGCATAGGAAGTACAGACTCAAGTAGGCAAACAGATCTTCAGTCTTGAACGGAGTGAATATCCAATCTTGCTTATGTCCAAGAAGCTGAGATGTCCCAACAAGCTTCGTATATCCAGACAGAGTTTTGATCAATTATTAAAATCAGGTTGACCATATGACCAATGGGCCAACAATCTCTCCCATTTTGATAATTGACAAACTATGAATGATATAACATTAAGCTAGTTCGAAAAATATCAAAAAGTAGAAATTGTTCATAACCTGTATTTAACTCAAAAAAAATATTAGATCATTTTTAATTTTCTCCCCCTTTGTCACTTAGCAAAATAATTGCACAAGAGAAGGCTCCCCCGCATTAAATGCAGAAGACTCCCCCGCAATCAATGCATAAGTAACAAATAGCGAGAAAACAAAATAAAAGAAATATAGTATAAGAATTAGAGATATAGCATCACAGGCATGTAATGTTTCTACAAATTATCATCACAGGCATGTATTGCTTCAAAAACATAAAAAAAATCTCAGGCATGCTATTTCACAGGCAGTTTAAAATGGAGAAGCAGTATAAAGAAATAGTGCTGAAACAAAATGCTGAAATAAACTGAGATGTCATAAATGAAACATCAAAAATATGTCCATGAAGATAAAAAGTACTGATAGCAAACTACAAAGCACTGATAAAAAGTAAATGATAAAAACTTGGAATGTCGGAGCATTTCCAAGTATACAATAGAATATCACTAATAATCAAATCAGATCTCATCATCACTATCCTCATCAATATCATCAGCAGCGTGGCCAACATGACCGGAAGTACCAGCACCAGAAGTACCAGCGCCAGTAGGATGAGTAGGGGCTCCAGCATAGAACTCACCAACGTAATCTCGAGGTACACGATACCAGTCATAGGCGTTACCTGGCTGGAAGTAGACATGAACAGCCTCATCCTCACAGCGGTAACCTGAAAAAGCTGGATCACGAGGGATGGAAGCAGCAGAGTGACCAGTCTGGGCAAAACGCAGATCGGCCAAGGAGTTTGCCATCGCCTGGTAACGGGTGACATCGCGGAACTCTCGCTCGCGAGCCATGTCCGTCATCGAGACATGCAAAGCTGATAAATGCTGATGTATGCCCTCAAAAGTCATGGCATACGGCTGATGTGATAAAGATGGTGCAGTAGGAGGAGCAGGAGGTGGAGCTGAAGCAGTCCGGCTGCGACGAGAAAGCTGGAGTAACTTGGGCTCAGAGTCCTGAGTACAAGTCGATAGATCGATCTCGAATCGCTGAAAGATACGAGGGAGAATCATCGCATAAGAGAGATTTCGATCTCTAGCACGACAACGTCCCATCATCTGAATAATTGTCTTAGGGGTGGAAAAAGGAATCCCCTTAAGAATATGGTACATGGCGGACAGCTCAAGCGAAGTCACATCATCCTTGGAAGTGGATTTTGGAAGAAGAGTAGAGTAGATGATGCGATACAATTCGTAGTTAAACAAGTTCAGGTTGTTAGCCTTGAACTTTCCAGAACGTACTCTGTCAGGTGCACAGAGTTCCATTTTGAAACTCGTGAGTGTAGTGCCTTCGGGGAAATCGAATTTCGTGATATCAACTAGCGGTTCACCTTCATTGGGAATACCAAGAATCTCCGCTAGGAGGATATCATTGAACTCAATGTCTATGTCTCCAACACGTGTGCTCACGTCAAAAGTGTTAACTACGAGATTACAATAGAACAATCTAATGGCATTAGTAGCAATTGGGAAGCGCAGTTTAACAAGTAAGTATAACCCTAATGCCTCAAATAAGTGACGATGATCAGGGAATACCGTCCATTTAACCGGAGCGCCGCTACATATGGATCGGGTGGAAAAGTCACCGTACCATAATAAAGCTTGTCGAGGGTTTGAAAGAAGAACCCATCGAAAGCACCGTCGCTCTTTTGGATCGGCGAAAACAGTGAATCCGTGTGAGGATTCGAAGACGATCCTTCCTCACTAGGAGTGGTCTTCTTCCTCTTAGACGGATTAAATCTAGGTGCCATTGAAATAAAAAGCACTAATTTGAAAGGTGGAGAGAGAGGGAGTTATACCTCACGAAAATTGGATATGTTGTAGAGAAGAACGATCTCCGCACGATTCCAAAATTTTGGAAGGATTTCACCAAGTAGATTGGAAGCAATAGATTGGTGAAGAACTAGGATTTGGAGGTCGGGGTCGGCTGCTGCTGCTGTTGTAATTAGTTTGGAAACAATGAAAGAGAAGAAGCTCTCGGGTTCTGGATATATACACAGATACCTACAACCGAACTCGGGCCGAATTCGGTCAGAGCTCTGGCCGAATTCGCCTAGGGTTCTTTCAGGTTGATTTTTGCTACTTCTTTTTCATTGTCTCGTTGCAAATATTTAATTCAAAGATTAGTTATTTTAGCCTTCAAATAACATAATTAATAATATTTTATGAATTAAATGTCGTTACACAGCGACTGTCTCAGATTAGCTGTAGGAGTACTGTCCCAGCTGGCGGAGGTTCACCGGGGAACTCTTAAGTACCGCTTCGCTTCAACCGTAGTTGTGGTGACAGACAGACTCTTTATTAGCTTGTCTCTAACACAGTTTTTGCATAATGATATATAATCATAAAATAAAATCAATTAATATTATTGACGTCCAAAATTTCTAATTCTCGACGTAAATAATTGAAACGATCTTCCGCTAGAGGTTTAGTGAAGATGTCAGCTAATTGATTTTCAGTATCTATGTACACAAGGTTTATATCTCCATTTTGATGATGATCTCTAAGAAAATGATGTCTAATCTCGATATGTTTAGTACGAGAATGACATACAGGATTCTTAGTCAAATTAATGGTGCTCGTGTTATCACAGAAAATGGAAATATGTGTGAAAAATAAATCAAAGTCTTCTAGGGTTTGTTTCATCCACAAAATCTGAGCGCAACAACGTCCTGCGGCGATATACTCAGCCTCTGTTGTTGATAAGGCTACAGAATTTTGCTTTTTACTAAACCAAGAGACTAGAGCCTTGCCTAAGAAATGACATGTACCGCTAGTACTTTTTCTATCAACCTTGCATCCAGCAAAATCTGCATCCGAATAACCAATAAGGTCAAAGGATTTAGTTTTGGGATACCACAAGCCGACAGAAGAAGTGCTCTTAAGGTATTGGAAGATACGCTTAACTGCGGTCAGATGTGATTCCTTTGGGTTAGCTTGAAAACGTGCACACAGGCAAACACTAAACATGATATCTGGACGACTAGCAGTTAAGTAAAGTAAACTACCAATTATACCTCGATACTTACGTGTGTCGACTGGCTTGCCTTGTTCGTCAGAATCAAGCTTTGTTGAAGTTGCCATCGGAGTGCCAATAGGTTTGACATTGTCCAGATCGAACTTCTTTAGCAAATCTTTTGTGTACTTGGCTTGATTAATGAAAGTCCCATTGTTGGTTTGTTTGATTTACAATCCGAGAAAAAACTTCAGCTCTCCCATCATGCTCATCTCAAACTCATTCTGCATACACTTAGAAAATTCTTGACAAAGAGATTCATCAGTGGATCCAAAAATGATATCATCAACATAGATTTGAATTAAAAGCAGCTTGCCATTAAAAGATTTAATAAATATTGTAGTGTCAACCTTTCCTTTTGAAAAACCGTTGTCAAGTAGAAAAGAGCTTAGACGGTCATACCAAGCACGAGGGGCTTGTTTCAAACCATATAAGGCTTTCTTCAACTTGAAAACATGGTCAGGATTTTTGAAATCCGTAAAACCCGGAGGTTGTGCTACAAAAACTTCTTCTTTTATAAAGCCATTTAGAAAAGCACTTTTTACATCCATTTGAAAAAGTTTGAAATCATGAAAACATGCAAATGCACATAACATTCGAATAGATTCTAATCTCGCAACTGGGGCATAAGTCTCATCGTAGTCGATACCCTCTTCTTGATTGTATCCTTGAGCTACGAGTCGAGCCTTGTTACGAGTTACTAAACCATCCTCATTCAGTTTGTTTCGGAATACCCAACGGGTGCCAATGACCGGATGATCAATAGGCTTGGGAACAAGTTCCCAAACTTGATTCCGTTCAAATTGGTTCAATTCCTCTTGCATGGCATCTATCCAGAAACTATCACTACATGCTTCATCAATAGATTTAGGTTCTAGCTGTGAAATAAATGCAACACTAGAAACAATATCTCTACTGGATGATCGAGTACTTACTCCTTTGGTAATGTCACCAATTACCAAATCTTGTGGATGATCAGCTGTGAATTTTAACCTTTTCGGTAGACTCTGTAGGTAGCTGGTTCCTGGATCTCCTCTAGGGGGTTCAGCTAGTGCAGAGCTTGGTTCAGATTCAGCTGATGTTGAGCTTGATGTAGGCAAATTTTTATCACTGTCATCGAGAGTCATTTGGTTCATTTCATCAAAAGTGACGTTGATTGATTCTTCGATGATCAGGGTACGTTTGTTGAAGACTCTGTACCCTTTGTTCTTGGCCGCATAACCTAAAAATATACCTTCATCGGCCTTTTCGTCAAACTTTCCCAAGTTGTCTTTAGTATTAAGAATAAAGCACTTACAGCCAAAAATCTTAAAGTATGAAACTGAAGGAATTCTATCAAACCATAACTCAAATGGAGTCTTCTTCGATTTGGGTCGAATTAGAACTCTATTGATCACAAAGCAAGCTGTATTGACAGCTTCAGCCCAGAAGTATTTGGGTAGGCTAAATTGATTTAACATCACTCTGGCCATTTCGGTTAGAGTTCTGTTCTTACGTTCCACAACTCTATTTTGTTGTGGAGTTCTAGGACAGGAGAACTCATGAATAAAACCGTGTGTGTCACAAAATTGCTCAAAATCAGCATTCTCGAATTCGCCACCATGATCGCTTCTAATGCGAGTGATCATGTAACCTTTTTCATTCTGTACTTTCTTGTAAAAGGCGACAAATTCTGATAATGCGTCATTTTTGCATGTCAAGAAATATACCCACGTGTATCTAGAGAAATCATCTACAATTACAAATGCATATAATTTACCTCCGAGGCTAGCAACTCTGCTAGGACCGAATAAATCTATGTGTAGCAATTGTAGAGGTCTAGTATTACATACTGCGTTTACAGACTTGAATGTGGATCTGGTAGCCTTGTTCTTTTCACATTGGCTGCATACCGAATCATTCTTGAATGTTATGTCTGGTAAACCGCGTACTAACTTCTTTGTGGATAATCTTGAAATTGTATCCATGTTTGCATGACCGAGTCTCATGTGCCATAGATGACTCTTACCACTTTTGGCCATTAAGCATCTACCTGAAATGTTAGCTTCTTCCAGCAGATAGAAAACATATATATTGTCTTCCCTGATTCCTTCAAAGATAGTACTACCAGTTGAGCTATCAACTATAGTACATTTGTCTTTGCCAAAGTTGATACCATAACCATGATCAGCTAGATGACTTATGCTGAGCAGATTATGTTTCAACTCGGTAACCAGACAGACATCTTTAATCACGGGATAGGGAGACTTACCAACATCACCGATACCAATAATATACCCTTTCAAATTATTACCGAAGGAAACATAACCTTCCTTCTTTTTCTTCGACAGTGTTGCAAATAGGGTAGCGTCACCGGTCATATGCCGTGAGCAACCGCTGTCGAGGATCTATTTGTTTCTAGCATGTGAAGGGTGTTCCACCTAAAAAATAGTTTGCAGATGAAACCTTTGGTACCCATTTCTTGTAGGGTCCTGAATTGTTAGCTTTAGGTATCCAGACATAAACATTTAAATCTACAAGCTTTCTCATTCTACATGCAGATGATATATGATCAATGAGGCCACAATAATGACATTGTGCATGTCGAGTGTTGAAAGCTGAGTGGTGTGCATGGTTGGTAGGTTTGGGTTTTCTAGTATAGAAGAATGCATAGCTATGATCATGTTTGGGCTTAACCTTTTGGGGTAAAGGTTTTATATGGTTTGGTCTGACAGTGTTTGGCTTGGGAATATTCCGAATTCTCGGTAAGTGACACGTGTTAGGATAGGAAGCAGCAGGCTCAGGCTGTTTTCCTAACCTAATTTCCAACCTTTTGGAAGTGTCATATAACTTAGTATAATCCGAAGTGAGTGATTCCATTCTGATTTGTGCAGATTGAAGACTTTTCTTTTCTCTAGAAAGATCTTCTCTCAATTGGTCTATAATCTTGTCTTTCTCTTCGGATGACTATTTAGTCTCGTGTAATAAGAGCTTTATAGAGGAAAGCTCACCAGACTCACTAACATTTGCTCTAACCTCAGCTAGTAGGTCGGTAAGTCTTCCTATTTCTCCTTTGTACTCTTTGAGTACCTTCTTAGCGGTCTGATATTTACTACGCAGTTTCCTGTAGTCAAGCATCAGGTCACTGAAGGCATCTCCTAATTGCTCAAAGGTGAAGTCATCATATGTTTCTACAGGTTCAGTAGGTACCTGATCGATTGCCATGAAGCAGATGTTTGCAGCGTCCTCTGAATGTTCATCTTCTGAGTCGCTAGCTTCACTCTCATGCCATATGCTGGTGTTGGCATATTTCCGAGACGTTGATCTTTTCAGGTTGCTTTTTTCATACATGTTGTTCTTCTTGCTCGATGATGAGTTGATGGGACAGTCCTTCTTCATATGTCTCTTCTTCTTACAGCCATAGCAGACAGCATCTTCTTGATACCAGTTGTTGCTGTTGTTCTCTTTGACTCTCTTCTCATGTCTCATGAATCTTTTGAACTTCCTTGCTAGGAGAGCTTGATCTTCAGCGTCAGATCCACTGCTGTCTGAGTCATCTTCAGCAGCTTTTCTGTGTTGAGCCTTGAGGGCGATAGTCTTCTCCTTTGGAGCAGGCTCTTCAAAATCTTATAGCTCCAGTTCATGAGTGAGTAGTTTACCCATGAGTACTTCAAGTGACATTGTGGTGAGGTCGTTTCCTTCAATGATAGCTGTAGCCTTTGGAATCCAGTTCTTGGTGAGAGCTCGCAGGAGTTTGCGAATCTTTTCGTGGTTACTGTAATCTTTGCCTAAGGAGGACAAAGGGTTTACAATATCCAAGAACCTCTCGAACATTTGTGTGACTGTTTCATTTGGCTTTATTTTGAACGCCTCGTACTCTTGAGTAAGTCTGCTGACTTTTGACTCCTTGACTTGAGTCGTGCCTTCATGTGTAACTTCGAGAAGCTTCCACACACCATTTGCCGTTGTGCATGTAGATACCCTGTTAAATTCTGTTCTGTCTAAGGCACAAAAAAGAGCATTAATAGCACGTGCGTCAAGACTGGCCTTTTTTCTTTTCCTCCTCTGTATAACTGCTTTGGGGTTTTTCAACCAAAACTTCCTCGACATTTATACGAGGTGGCTTCTGATAGCCATCAAGAACAATAGCCCATAAGTCAAAATCAAGAGATTTCAAGAAAAAACTCATCCGTGTTTTCCAATAAGTGTAGTTAGTACCATCAAACAGTGGGGGTCTGTTTGTGGCCTGACCTTCACTTGTGAATTTCATAGTAGCCATGTGATGTGCTGTGATCTAATAAATAATGAATAAATAATAGCACTGTTACCTCGCTTTACCTGTAACACCCGCTCTGATACCAATTGTAGGAACGATATAGTAAAGCGTAATACTCTAGAGGGGGTGAATAGAGTTGGCAGCGGAATAATGCTAATTAAAAAATGTTAGCAACATAATCACAGTATATAATCACAGTTGAAATAATGTAAAGGCAGAGTTCAGAAAGCAAACGCA
This sequence comes from Iris pallida, assembly GCA_029216955.1. NCBI lineage: Eukaryota > Viridiplantae > Streptophyta > Magnoliopsida > Asparagales > Iridaceae > Iris > Iris pallida. Next base: position 3,691,181 of record JANAVB010037618.1, read on the forward strand.
AAGACAACGATGTATACTGGTATCCCTCTGTTGAGGACTAATCCAGTCGGTAGAACTCTTGCTACCTGTTGAATCCACTATAGGAAAAACCGCAAGTTTTCTTACGAAGTCCTTGCAACTTCTACAACGCGAGCTTTGATACGAAGAACTCGTCCAACTTCAAATATGAAGAGGTATTCTTCAATCAAGCCTTCTGATTACAATCTCTCAGAAACTTCTAGACCGTACCGCACTGGCAAATCGACTAGAGGATTGTAACTGGCTTGGGATCTGAAAATGAAAGCTCTAGAAAACTCTTTGGAAGGCAGAAAGCTTTTTAGATAGAGAGAAGATTGAAAGTGAATGAGTGAATTGAAATGATCGAAATCTATCTCTATTTATAGAAATTCCAAAGGGAGAACTCTGTCAGAATTCGGACAGAATTCGGTCAGAACTCGATGAGCAAATCTCGGTCAAATCCGCAACTGCAGGAGGACCAAGTTCCAGAGAATTCAAAAATCAAACGGCCACCAACCGAACTCTGGCCGAACTCTGGCCGAGTTCTGTCAGGGTTAGGTTAGGGTTTTAAAATAGATTTTTGGTGATTTTGAAAACCTTTTTGAAAACCTTTTTGTAAACATTTTGATAGGTCATTTTAAAAATATTTTGAACTATTTTGGGGATAGCCTATTTGCCAGTACGACTCGGTGTACAACGTATTCCTAGACTCAAATAAAATAAAAATTACATTGCATAGGAAGTACAGACTCAAGTAGGCAAACCGATCTTCAGTCTTGAACGGAGTGAATATCCAATCTTGCTTATGTCCAAGAAGCTGAGATGTCCCAACAAGCTTCGTATATCCAGACAGAGTTTTGATCAATTATTAAAATCAGGTTGACCATATGACCAATGGGCCAACACGCTGTGCTGTACGATAAACGAACAGTTTTTTCGTTCTCCGTACTGTCAGTTGTCAGAAGATCTAATTTTCTGTCAGGTAATGATGACAAGGCCACGTCAGCATGCGCACTTGGATGAGTGCGCGGTTCAGTCTGCACAATCGAATTGATGCGCAATCTGTCTTCTGTGCAGTTCACTTGAAGGATGTATAATTTGATTTTTATGATTTTGTTGATGGATGCAACTTGATTTTTAGGACCTACAGTGAGCATATTAGATAACTGAAACATGTAAGATAACTGAAACATGTAAGCATGTAGGGTAACTGGAACATGTGAGCATGTTAGGTAACTGGAACATGTAAGATAACTGCAACAAGTAAGCATGTAGGGTAACTGAAATATGTGAGCATGTTAGGGTCTATATAGAACGACAAATGATAAGATAACTTAGAAACTATTCCGAAACCCAAGTTACAACCCGTAAACCAAATAAGGACCAGGGTTGTAACTCATCTCCTGAACAGAACTTTAGTATCTAATCATTTGCCGGCAAAAGTAAAGCATAAACAAAGATGTACTGAAAATAAATAAATCCGGACACTGCCTAGACAAAACTAGACTAGACTGGACTCCATACAATAATCACGGCCAAGCAATGACGGCTTTATACATTAGCTAACTAGGGTTGTCACAATCCTAATTACTAACAAATACAAGTTTAAGAAATCCAAGTCCAATTACCTGCCTGCTACTACCTAAATGATCCAAGCTAAAAAGAAAACAAGTATAGCAGACACACTGCAGTAAGATACATGTGTCCTAAGGAGGTGCCCCACTCGACGGTGTACTGGAAGAGTGCTCATCATGACAGATAGCTCCAAATCCCATGTATATATATATATATATATATATATATATATATATATATATATATATATATATATATATAAGACCAAGACCAAAGGAACAGCAAGTAACCAAAAAAATCTCCAATGATCTAGGTAATCAAGCTAGTTGTTTATTCCTTAACATTTTCTTGTTGGATTCTAGGTGTGGCATTCCGCAGAATCTATCCTAGACATGAGACATGCGAGACTGGACAAAAGCGAGAATGTGCACCATAACAAGCCACAATAAGAAATTATAATAAATAAGAAGCTAGGAGTGCGCTACGATGAGCCACTATCAAGGAGCTAGACATGTACTGGAATCAAGAGTACGCCATGGCAGGCCATTATCATGTAAGCAAAGAAAGACATGTACAAGAGTGCACCACGATCGATCACTATCTAGTAAGCAAAGAAGACATGTATCATGAGTACGCTACGACGGGCCACTATCTAGTAAGCAAAGAAGGCATGAAAACAATTATCATAGCTTGTAAGAAAGAATCTATCAAAAAGATATATCATGGCATGTGGAAAAGAATAATTAAAGCTAAGTACATTTCATAGAAAAATTATTGAACATGTGCTAGTGTCAAGTGTATATAGGGTGTACAATCATTCTCTAACTATGCAAGATCATCTTATCATGTTAAGAAATCATTATAGTCGAAGAACATATCAAAAACTAACAAAAACGGGCAAAAACAGACTAAAACGGCATACCGGTGGTATACAGCGGCATAGCGGCGGTATACCGGCCTAAAGACAGAAAGTTTTTGGTACAAAAATCGGCATACCGTCGGTATACACCGGCATACCGTCGGTATACCGTTTTTTCAAACAGCAACAAAATTCAGATTTTTGCCAAAACTTGTTTCGGCCATAAAAACTTTGTTTTAAATCAAAATTCGAATTTTTAAAAGTCAAAATTGCATAGAATTGAATTCCCTACAACATGAAATTATTAATTTTCAAAAATCAAAATATGTAATAGATCAATATCTCAAAATACTTCCAAAAATAGGTCCTTGGGATACCGAAACGGGTTTCGATATCCCCCAAACTCAAAATCCATGGTATACAAACTAGGTGAGGACCTCATATATATATATGTGATCAAGATCCATGATGGTAACACTAGTATCACTCTTGATACCAATTTTTCTACTAAGTCAATATTGAGTTTTAACAGAAAATTAAAACCTTCCTTAAACAAATTTTGGAAACATGTATATATACGAGAATCATAAGGAAAACATATTTAACAAAATAAGTTTAAGGCAATTCTAAGCATTTAATACCAATGAAAACAAAAATGGCAATAAAATACTATTGTTCAAGAATTTGGCAAGATGTACTTGCCTAGGTTCTCTAGCAACCAAGCCTAATCTTCTATTCCTCCTCCTAGGGGGATTAGACACCACACCCAATGCCTCAAGGCCAAGCTCTTGGCAAGCTCCAAGGGGAAGAGAAGGGAAGAAAAAATGAAGAGAGAGTGAAGAGAATGAAAAGAGAGAGGAGAGAGAAAGTAAAATGGTATATATAGAAGGGGGAATTAATCTTAGCCGTTGGATCGTGATCCACATCAAAATATAAGTCAATCATGGCCATTCAAACAAAACCAAATATCCATTGGATAATAGGGTGCATCTATACTATTCATGAAAATATCTAAATACTATTCATCAAAATATTCGAAATACTATTCACGAAAATATCGAAAACACTATTCATGAAAATATCTGAAATCGAACGTATCTAAAATGTGAAAAATCTGTATGGACGGTCTGTCGTCGGTATACACTGGTATACTGACGGTATGCCGGTCAAGGAGAAAATCTATAAGTTGAAAAAAATTTAAAGCATTCTGAAAACCAAAAAAATACGAAATATACTACAAAATACGTATCCGTATATAAATACTGATACTATGAGACGAGTCTCACAACTCTTCACAACTTAAAAATAAATTTTGTCCTCGGTGGGGGGGCGGGTTTGACGTCGGGGGGGTCGGGCGGTCCCCCTCCGGCGGTGACTGCGATGCTCCCCTCTGCCGGGGGGGATCGGGGTCGGGGTCGGTTCCAGTATTTTCGGCAGGGGATCGGATTTGGTTCTGAGGGTGGATAGATAGAGGAAGGAGGATGGACGACGGTTACACGTCGTCGCGTGACAAAGATCGAAGGAAAGACAGGAGGAGGACAGGGCCATTTTAGGGATCGCCATCCTGCTGATAGACGTCAGGAAGGGTCAGGGGTACGGCCATCGGCCCGTGGCCCTATGGTGCCTGCTGGGAGATCGGTGGGCTGGCGGCCTAAGGTGACCGCGGCAGATAAGAGAAAGAATAAGGTGGCGAATCTCGGTGATCATGGGTCCGGGTCTCCCCTCCCCGGGAGTTACCCCCAGGCAACATTGGGCGGTTACACGTCCGGCTGGAAGGTTATGGGCAGATATCTGTAAACCTGTGGGGCCAAAAAGTCCCATATCGATGGAGTAGGTGCCGCCAATCAAGGCAGGAAGGGGTTTTCGGGCCTCGTTTCCTGCGGAAGAGATAGAGAAGGTGACAACATACTGGGAGAATACTCTGGTTCTGTACGTCCTAGGCAACAAGCCGTTCTATGGACAGATCCGAGGTTATGCAGCCCGTGTATGGCAGCCTAAGGGGAGTATGGAGTTCTTTGCTCGCTAGAACGGCTTCTACAATATAAAGTTCGGGATTGCGGAGGTTGTCGCACGGATCCTCCAAGGCGGTCCCTGGACGTTCAACGGCAGGGTTATCATTCTGAAGGAATGGACCCCGGAACTGAGATACGAGAGTGTAACGTCCATATTTTGGCATACGTATTTTAATTAGACTTATATGTATTTCGGACCTGTATTTTATTTTCTCAGATTTTGGCCTGTAATTGTAATTTGGCTTGACTTGCGGATTTTGGTTTTCTCGTAACTTGGATTTTTGGACCTGGTGTGGTTTTATTTTATGGAGAAGGAATTGGTTTGGTTTGGTTTAGTATGCATTGGACCACATTTAGCTAACCTCCACCCTCAACATAACACACCATCCCTCATTAAAAACCCCCACCTAACTTTCTCTCTCCTCATAACTTTCATTTATTTTCTTCATCTTCTTCTTCCTTCCTCCACCAACACCATAGGCAAGTGCACCTTGCCACCAAATAGAAACCCCATTTTATTTATCCATTAGCTAGATTAGGCCATGGTGAACAACATTAAAATTTGGCATTTTGTGATTTGGAGCTTCCATTTTTCTAGATCTAAGTTTTAATTATTTTCGGATTTTTTTGGTTTTGATCTATTAAACTTGGATTTTTCTTTGTTTTGAGGCTTCCATGTGGAAGAGAATTCAATTTTACACAAATTAGAACTTTGAAAATCCAAATTTGGTTTTATTTTGGCTAAGTTAGGAAGATTGGAAATTTGGAGTTCTTGGGGTCTTCCTCTCGGCTTGGTGGAGAAGATGGCTCTCGGCCTGCGCTCTTTAGCGCAAGGACGGATTGCGCTCTTTAGCGCAAGGCCGGACTGCGCTAACTCTTCGGCCAGCGCCTTGCGCTGGGCTGACCCGCGCTGGCGCTCTTTAGCTCCAGCGCCTTCCTTCCATTGGCGCACTTGACCGCTGCGCAGCTCGCTCCCCAGCGCCCTTGACCTCAGCGCAACCCGACTCCCAGCACGGCTTGGCTCCAGCGCAACCCAATCCTGGCGAGGCTTATCCCCTGTGCAGCTCGTTTTCAGCACAACCCAACTCTAGTGCAGCTCACCCCCTGCGCGGCTTGACCCAGCGCAACCTGCTATCAGCGTAACCCGACCCAGCGTAAGCCGACCCTAGCGCAACCCAACCTCAACGCAGTTCATTCCCCTGCGCAGTCTATTCCCCTAGCGCAATCCGACCCCCTGCGCAACCTACTTGCCCATGATGGATTGGTTTTATTTTCTTAGGCTTGGATTCTCTTTTGTGGGTTGGAGTTTTGAGATCTTGTTCCACACAATACGACTGTCTTGACCAAACACGACCTGGCACGATTTTTGGTGTTTTGTTTATGACTAGTACGATTTTCGTGATTTCTGTGAAGTATGATTTTAGTACTTTCTGATCTTTTTGATAGTGACTCGATGGGGTGCGCTCTTAACTTGTGACCTATGATCCATGATTTATCCCTGCAACTGGATGACTTGATAGTGGCCCGTAGCAGCGCACTCCTGACTTGTAACTTGTAACTTGACTTGACTTGATCCTATTGCGATGGCTAACTTGACTCATATAATCAACTCTGACGCCGTGGGTGTTCATTCTTGCTGCTTTGTGCAATCCACTTGTCTTGTCTCGCATCATGTCTAGGACGTGACTCTTTGATTACCATGGTCAGGGATTCGCACTGAATATAGATTAGGCTATTTACTAGATCAAACTATAGTTCATGGAGAACTTCCAGTCACAGGCGATCTCGTTATCTGGATACTTTAAATGAACTTGTAGCCTGCCAACGAGTAGGGCACATTTCCAGCACACTGTCATGTGTTGCACCCTCTAAGTCACCTAAGGGTACATTGTCTCCCGGACAATGTATCCAACCATACTCTCAACCCGCGAAAGAATAACTATATAGTCTGCAGGGCTTGGGACTGGAAAATTCTCATTTGCATCTTGCTAGTAACTAGGCTTGTGATAATCCTAGTTAGTTAAGTAGTAAGCCGTAGTATTTGTTTGGCCGTTTGTGAATGGATGGTGTCCAGTCCTGTCTAAGACTCGTCTAGTCCCAGTACCTGGTACTCCTGAGCATGATTGTTTTACTTATCTTCAACAATAAATGGGTAGAGTCAAAGTGCTATTCAGGCGAAGGGTTATAACCCCGGTCCTTGTTTGGTTTAAGGATTGTAACCTGGCTCCCGAAATGGTTCCACGTCCCTAGTCGTATATTGTCCTGTTGTACTCTTTATTACTTGTACTTTTCTTCTATTTCTTATGTTCTGATATGCTGGCTTTTATTCTTATTTCGTGGCCTCCTTGTGGCACTTGCTCTTTCTGGGGTTTGATCCAGCTAGTTTTGTGTGGCCAGATTTCGGAGTAGCACCCAAGGATCTACCGAACTTCTAGACCAATGGTGACAACTAGATGGAACCCGGGCTACGAGTGGGTTTTCCATTTTGTTTCGCTCACTACATTGTAAAATTATTCTTTTGAGGTGTTTAGCCGACGAGCACCTGTTAGCTCGATGCATATTTACTTACTGTCTGCCTACGGGCTGTAACATGATTAACAAATCCTAGGGTTGATCATGTATGACTGAACTCTTGCTAGTCTTGACATTTTGTACGACTAGCTTCATGATCATCCAATATGTAATGTATGGGACGCCTTGCTATTATATATTTGGTGCCCTGACATCTTGTAACTATTATTGCTTGCTTGAGATTGAGACAATAGGCTTGACCTTAAGAGACCGTTGGCTTGTAGTAAACCCTCATATCTAGACAGCCGTGACCGTATAGCGAGGTGGATTCCATTTCAATATACGTAACTGGCTATGTATGCCCTCGCTCTCCAGTATTCTGGTTCTGGGGCGTCACAGAGAGGGAAGTCATGAATGCCATCCCGATATGGATTCACTTCCCTGAGTTCTATGTCCGATTCTGGAGTATTCTATTGTTGATGCGTCTGGTGAGCTTGGTGGGCGTTTCGGTCAAGGTTGATGTACGCCAGGATTTTTGTGGAGATTCGGGCTGGGGAGGAGTTACTGAAGATGGTGGAGTATGAGATTCCTTCTGGAGAGGTGCTTACCCAGAGGGTGGAATACGAATGGGTTCCACCTACCTGTTCATGCTGTACCTTATTTTGGCATCTGGCCAGTGCTTGTTCGACGGTAGGCCCTCAGATGGAGCCTCCTATTCCCTTTAGTGAGGCTCCTGACTCACCCTGTGACATAGATTTCAGAGATGATTGTGGAGAGGAGGTCCTGGTGGGAGGGGTTACCCTTCCAGTGAGTGATGGTGGGATGAGCCTCATTGTCTCTACCCGGCTTGCTCCCACGAGCGGGGAGTTGACCACTTGCCAGGGACATAGAAGTATGATTACCAGAGGCATGGTGGCGTCGGGGATTGAGGCGCGAGGGGGTGGCGGATCGATAGAGGGGCAGGTTTATTGTAGGAAGTGACGTGCGGTCGGTCCGCTGAGTAACGGCCCCTCCAGGGAGGGGGGCATCCTACCGACAGAGAGGAGGCAGTGTGTGTTGACAACCCTGCCTGGGTGTTGGTGCTATCTCAGGTCGCTCCCCAGCAGGCCATTTTGACTGGGATGAAGGAGGATCTATTAGCGTCGGATGTGGCTTCCCAGGTGCCGATCTGGATATTTCCCGGGGACCCATCCTTTCATTAATTAATGGCTATCATAGCCTGGAATATGAGGGGGACGTGTTCGCTAGAGAGTTGGAGAGAGATTTGTGGGGTTCTCCACATAGAAAAATACGATATTTCTGTTATTTTAGAATCCAAGATCAAAGGAAAGAAGACTCTTGCTCGGCGGACCCCTTCTCATTGGACCCAACTACACAACCTGGCTCTGTGTGACATGGCCAGGATTTGGGTTCGATGGAACTCGACGAGCTGGGATGGTGACTTGATCTTGATGATAGAGCAGTTGATTGTTATCTCCTTCTCGAACAAGGGTGGTTTTTGCTTCTTACTGGGGGTAATTTACGGGCACAATGACAGGAGGAGACGGGAGTCCCTGTGGTACGACATCTCCCGCGTTATCACTGCTGCAGATCTTTGACTCTTCTTCTTCTTCTGATCTGGGACTTCAATACCCTTCTGCACCGAGGGGAGAAGGTAGGCGATCGTCCAGTTCCAGACTCTGTCCTATATAATTTCCAAAGATACCTCCTTCAGGCGGGGCTCTAGGGATTATCACGTTCAGGCTTTATCTGGACTTGTAATAACAAAGCAATCAGAAACAGGGTTGCATGCCAGCTTGATCGAGTCCTGGGCAATGGAGAATGGTTTCATAATTTTTCTAATTCTTCGGCTGAGGGCCTGGCCGCAGGGACGAGCGATCACTCCCCCATCAGGGTTGGCTTCACTTCTCGGTCTCCTGGGAAGTCCCGTCCTTTCAGGGACAATAACAGTTGGTATCTCTCGGGAGGCTACCTGGAGGCTGTCTCGGAGGGGCTTACTAGCTGTCAGGAGGGGACGGCCCAGTTTCGCTTGGTTCGTCGTCTCAAGGCCACTAAGAAGGCTCTTCGGAGTTGGTTGAAGGGGTTACCCAAGTCTACCTTAGAAGATAAGGAGGTGGAGTTGCAGGCTATCCAGCAGGACATGCAATCTGACATGCTTAATGGTGACCTGGCGGCACGAGATAAGGTACTGATTGAAGAAGTAAATATCTTGCGTCTGCAAAAGAAGATTAGCACGGCTCAGCGTGCTAAATGCTCCTGGCTTAAGGACGGCGACCGTTGCTCCAAGTTCTTCTATGATGTCATCCGGGCCAGACAGCATAGGAATCACATCTCCCAGCTTCTTGATGTGGATGGCAATCTTGTGGGGGAGTCGACTGAGATCTAGGGCGAGGCTGTCAGGTACTACTCTGAGTTATATTTCCAGACTGACTACCCGTATGGTAATAGCACTCTTTTTGTCCCTGTCACTTTGGAGGAGGTGGAAGCTATTGTCAAGCTGGCGGATCCCAACAAGGCCTCCAGACTGGATGGTTTTAGCAGTGGGTTCTACAAATGCCACTGGGACACTCTGAAGTATCAGGTCTTGGAGGTGGTGCAGGAATTCTTCTCCAATGGGAAGCTGCTAAAAGAGCTGAACCACACTTTCCTGACCTTGGTGCCAAAGAAGGAGGGAGCGATAGCATTGGTGGATTTCAGACCTATTGCGTATTGTAATTATCTTTATAAGATAATTATACACCTCATGTGCCAGCGGATGGAGGGGATCATGTAGGACTTGCTATCTCCGAACCAAGCTGCGTTCATCAAGGGGAGGTCGATTGCTGAGCACAGCCACCTGTTTCACGAGATGGTGAGGGGCTTTAGCAAACCCGGAGGGGAGAAGGCATGTGTGAAATTGGACCCGAGGAAGACGTATGACATGGTCAATAGGGACTTCCTCTGTCATCTGATGATCGCCATGGGTTTCGAGGACTACTGGACTGCTTTGATCCGGGAGTACATTACATCACCCACATCCTCTGTCCTCATCCAGGGTATTCCTTATGGGTACTTCCAGAGCAAGTGGGCTTAGGCAAGGTGACCCCCTGTCCCCTTACCTGTTCACGCTTGTCACGAAATACTTTACATGTTTGATTGACCTGACAGTGCATCGTGGGAGGCTGGTCCCATTGTTTCGGAGGGTGGACCCCCCAGTTACCCATCTTATATATGCAGATGATCTCTTGGTGTTCATCCAGCCATCGACGGAGGGTATACAGACGCTTACGAAGATTATGGGAGTGCTGAATTCCCTCTCGGGCCTTTAGCCGAACAGAGAAAAGAGTAGGGTGTACTTCAGCTCCTTATGTCCCCAGAAGGAGGAGCGGGCCGAGTGCTGGTATGAGAGGAGTGATCTTCCGGTGCGATACTTAGGTGTGCCTCTCACAGTCAACTATGTACGGGATCAGGACTGACATAGCCTGGTAGAGTACATCCAGAGGAGAGTGAAAGATGGCAAGCCGCCGGATTGTCATTTGGAGGACGCGTCGAGCTGGTCAGATCGGTAATTTCGGTTGTGGCTCATTTTTGGCTGCAATCCATCCTCCTCCCTGTTGCCACTGTTGGAAAGTGAAGCGAATCTGTGCAAATTTTATTTGGAGGGGAGGTATGCATGTGATCTCCCGGGAGCAGCTCTGTCGACCCAGGAAGGAGGGAGGAGTGGGGATCAGGCCGTTGCTGGAGATTAGGGAGACTTCCGCGCTTAAACTAGCATGAAGATCATCAATGGGGGTCTCTCTGGGCGGACTGGATGCACACAGGTATGTGAAGCAGGGTAATTTTTGGACGTGGCTACTGCAACAATCACTCAGTCACGTTCAAGACTGTCTGAGACACATGGGGGTTCTCAAATCTGCTATCCGGAAGGTCATAAAGGATGGGTCTGGTACAGACCTCTGGCAGGATCCTTGGATAGATTGGCGTTCTCTATTGGACATCAGGGGAGCCTCGACACATCAAAGGACAGACGTGTCTGACGTGTAGTCTATCATTCGCGATGGAAAGGAGGTCGGAG